>JBCJKH010068815.1:0-16208 GCA_039877255.1 Loriculus beryllinus | reverse complement strand
TATGGACACAACCCACATGGACCTCTGTTTTGCTTCTTAGTAGATCCCATTCTAGCAGTGTGACACATACACTTCCCTCCCCAGCACCACACACCAGGGACAGAGAACAAGGTGAAAGACAAGGTCAGGATGTGGAATACTCCATGGCCTGCTTTTTGTCCCAAATTCTTCACTAATCAAGCTGCCTATACAAAGCCAAATGAAGGCAGTGAAACTAAACACACCCTCTTCAACAGCTTTGAAACAAACCCAAAGATCAGCTACTTGCTACGGACCTTCCTGACCTTTATGCAAGATGATGCTGGACCATGACACATTGACATAGATCTATTCATTCTGTCTGATTCTCTGTTTAGACAAATGTGGTATACTATATTTTCATAGGTTCAGCATTTTTATTCTATTTTATAAGTTATTTATGACTATTGTTGGCTTTGACAGCAGTGAACTAACAGCTTTATTTTCATAGTAAATTCATTACCCTCTCCTACTGAGGAGTTTAAATGAATTCAAAATATTTCTTTCCTTGGCTATTACTTATGAGACTGAGCTTCATATTCCTCTTACAGAGTGGTAAACCAGCCTTTGATTAATCACAGTCCTACACTTAAGTCAGCCTTAATGTGCCATAACTTTGCAAACAAATACAATATTGATAGATGCCTAGAGGTCATACTTTTGGGGAATAAATATGTTGGTTTATTGATGAATGGTGGATCTGCCATTACCATAATAAAACATAAAACTATGAGGAAACTCTGACTTCAAGCCTTGTCATAAATCTGAAATCAATCCAAATTCATCCCTGGAACATCTTCATCCCTAAGCTCTTCACTGGCATCGAACTGAGGTGATGTAAAGTTTGTGCTCTAGGGTTTGGGAGGTTTATTATTCCAAGTAGATAAAAGATTGTGACCTTCGGCAGGCCCACACTGATCTTCAGAGGCGTTTTGAGAAGTTTCAAAGCCATATTTTTATCCATTACTTACCTTGTTCAAGTGTATGAAAATTTGTAGACATTTTCAGCCTTGCAAGCTTCAAAGCCTGCCAGCTTCCAATCTAACTCCTGTCACATGAGAAAGTGTTGGCACATGAAAGCCTCTTGGCCAGCTCAGCTGTCTTCATCATCAGGTAGCAATTTATTTCTCAAAGACTGTTTTTTAAATACATTCTGGTTTGCAGAATGCTTTCCAAACAACATCTCTCACATTCCTTCCACAGCCCCTCTGCTTGAGAAAAGAAAAAAGCCCAGCAATTTTAACACGCTGAAGAATCAAGAAGTATATATTCTTCTGTGTATGAACTGGACAAACACAATTTACCCAAAAGCCATGGTTCAAAACAAATAAAGCCACTATTAAAACAGTAACCACAGCCTGTGCTGCCACCTATCCTTAGTTAATCTCTGCATTTTCTGCATGCTCTTTTTCCACCTCGGAATGATGAGCTCTGTCCTGTAAGCAGGTCTGCCCTTCACCTGATGTAACAGCCATGGACATCGGTCCTTGTCCCAGCCTGGGGAGTCACACACTTAACCATGGGAGAATTTGCAAGATGCATCTGCGTAGGGCAGGTATTGGATGTTGTTCTGTCTTTTACATATAGGGGGAAGCATCAGCAAAATTAACAAGTCTTTGGAGTAAAATTTGTGCTTTCCCCTTCTCTTTTGCAAATTCTATAATTTTACTATATTTGGGTTAAAATTTAAATGGTTTATTACTATGTTTAGCTCTTGAAATATTTTTACTCCCAAGAAAATAAGCCTTTTCTTTCCTGTTGGACTCGACGTATTATTTTGACTTTCTCCATCCTGTACTGTACAATATTCATGATATCATGGCAAAAAGCCCATGTTCAGAAGCACAACTTGAAAAAGAAACCTCTCCTGTAGGGCAAACTGTGCAATAGTAGCAGTGAATCTGCAGTCCCTGTCCTGGCTGCACAGTGCTAAAGGGCCTTTGGGTGGGTTTGCCCGAGGGAGATAATCCGTGCCCAGAGCTCCACCACCTGCAACCCAGCAGCTCCACAGCAGGAGAAGGAGGCATGAAAGAGCTACCCAGAGACAGAGGGAAGCAGGCACAACAGCAGCCTAAGACGCTTCTGCAGGAACATCCTGTACTGGATACAAAATCCAATCACTGCCATTTCATGGACTGCTTCCTGTAAGAACTGGGATTAATGGGGTAAAAGCAAAGAGGTGAGGAAGAGCTGCTGGCAAGCCAGCTGGTCAGCCATGCAGGTTCTTCTCCACACATCATCTTCATTATTCTTACAGAGGTGGTAAATCAGAAAACACTTTAATAAAGGCTTAAAGACTCAAGGCCTACATCAAGATATGGCACTGTGCCGTCCTAAAACCTCAGAAAGATATTGTGCTTTTATGTCTTCTAAAGACCAGTTTAAATGTTGACCATATGCCAGGTACTTCTAGTTTACCTGCTTCAAAGATCTTGTAGAAATAATTCATCTTCATTAAGGGGCAGTAACTGCAGCAACCTATAGTCAATACACTTAGTGAAGAGGAATAACTTAAAGGCATTAACTTAGCTTCATCTAGTTATAGGTAGAAGGAGCTCTTCTTATCCACAAAGATACCAATGATATCCACTGACTCTCATCTAAAGATTAGCAGGTTTCATGCTTAATTTCAGTAGCAAATAGATTGCAATCTGCCCCCTGAAGTCCACCGGGGTAGAGGTTAAATGCTGGGAAAAGGTGGTCTGACTGTATAATGAAATTCAAACACAGAGATGGCAACTACAGGAACTGTTAAAGGGAATGACAGCAGGAAGGTAGTTCAAGTAGCTTTATTTACAGCTCACCACATCAAAAGAATAGTGGTAATATTGTACTTTGTAGGTGTAAGAGTCAGAAAGTACCACAGAAACTGGGGAATTTCAACCTCTGAATTCCCCACGGAGAGCTGCACAAGTGAAGAATTAATTCTATTTATTTCTTTTTGAAGATAAAGGTCACAAGTGCAGCAATAAAGAGGCAAAATATTAAGCTTGACATAAAGCAATATAAAGGGAATAAGAAAGAATATAAATCTGAAAAGAACACTGATGAAATACAACACGCTTAGGATACCAAGACCAAAGAGCAACAGGAAGTTGTACAAATGGGAGTTCAATTTTAGCAAGGCAAAGTTTTGGAAAGCAAACAGATGAGTAGATACAGTCCTACAAGGGACATGATGGAAGGAAAAGAAAAGCAAGTGTATAAGTTATTGGTCAGGGCAGGTTCTCTGTGGGATCAGACAGGCTAAAATGATACTGAGGTTACCACGTTCAGCACATGAGCCACATAACACACCAGCAGACAAACTCTCTCAGAAGCACACACAGCACAGGAGAGATCCCGTCTCTTGCTTTGCTTTTACCATTCAGCAACTTGCATTTCCCTCCCTCTGCTTCTCTCACCCTCCCTTTTACTATCAGAACATCTCTTCTCCTCCCCACAGCAGCAAACCCCACTCCTTTCTCTGATCCCATCACATTCTCCTCCAATGGAGATGGAATTTCATTGTAAAGTACAAAAAGAAAGAATCGAGCAGAGCTACAAAGTGGAAAGCCACCATCCACTGAGCAGAACAAAAAGGTTGTCCAAAGCTGCAGTTCCAACTTCTGATGCTCAAAGGCACAAGTCAAGCTTCCTTAAATAGACCCATTTCAAAACCATGCGAATAAGGATGTGGTTTTACAATACGGCTTGAGTCTACGTTTCTGAAGGAGCATTCTCATTTTATTCCTCTAGCCCAGCTGAGGGTATTCCCACTTTCATCCCTCTGCCTATAAAAAGTTCATCTCACCCTACAGAGAGCCAGTTCAAGCAGCTAAACTGGCAGGCAGTCATTCAGGCTGCTGTGAAGGAAGTTGTGAGTGCCACATCACTGGCAGTGTTCAAGGCCAGGTTGTATGGGGCTTGGAGCATCCTGGTCTAATGGAAGGTGTCCTTGCCTCTGACAGGGAGTTGGAACTGGAGGATCTTGAGGTCCTTTCCAGCTCAAAGCATTCCAAGATTCTATGATTCTATAAATTCACTGATCTGGCTGCTCATCCACTGCATTAACATAAGCCAAGCAGGGTGCTGGAGCAGGGAGGAACTGGAGCACACAACAGGAAGCAGCCAGGGGAACAGGATTACTCCTCTCAGTAGCCATGAGGTGTTAAGAGAGACTCATCTGTACTTTAAACCATCTTCAAATGGACATACTTGGGATGATTTTCACTGACCTGGTGATTTTTGACACTTCAAGAAACAGAACTTGCTTCTGTCTTTTCCTTGAGGGAAACTCTTACTTAAAAATACTTACTTGAAACAGAAAACAATTACTTTGGAGAAAAAGTAATAAAAAAATGCTGAGATTCACACTTATGACTCCAGGACGTCCAGATCTGAGGAAAGTACCAAACATCTTGAGACCTGGGAATAACTCAGAAAATCTATAGCTGAGACTGTGATTAGGTATGAGCAAGCAACATGCTCTTCAGCACTTGAAGAGGACACTCTTCTTTTCAATGTTACAGTTTAATAGAACAATGCTGAAAATAGCATGTGAAATGTGGGCCTTTCACTCTGCAGACTATTAAAACTGGGAACCCGCTGTGTCAAGTCTCTGCAAACAAAGATGAATTTAAAACACAGAGAGATAAAGGGGCTAAAGAAACCAGATGTGATGTGATAAAGAAAGTACTGGAACTTTGGAAGGAGGAAAGCAATAGAGGGAGAAGATGATCTGGAAAAGAGGGTGTGCACATTGGAGCTGTTCATGGGAGGCACGTGCAAGGTCGCGAAGCCACTGCAGGACACCAAAGACCCGCTCCCTGATTCTCCGTTTTAATCAGACCCAGAATGAGAAATGTTCTAGTGTGCAATTAAGTAATGGTATGACCTGCTTACCAAACAACAGCCACCATTAATAAGAAGGGCTCAGAAGTAGGTCAAATAAAATACTAGTGCAATTTGTGGAGCATGGATCTGCTCCATGCAGCAGGTGGAATTCGGGCTGATCCAAAGAACTATTTTCCCACCTTCTGTAGCAAAATGTCAATAACTCACAATGTGGGAATGCCTTACCATATGCAGGAATCTGTGCTGTCAAATTCCCAGGGAACGCTGGAACACCTTGCTGCACTAGGAGGAAGCAGTGAGCTGGTAGCTCAGTAAGATATGAGCATCTTTTGAGGGACACCTCTAGAAGTGAAAAGGGACAGACTTCTCAGAATAGATGTGCTGCTTACCTCAGAAAGTGATTATGACCTTATCAGAATTAGTTGCTATATTTGGATCTTCCAAGATGGAAAGTAGAAGGAGCCATTAGGTACGTTTTCTTGGGTGTATATGGTTTAATATTCTGGTTGGAAAATTAGTTCTTGTGTGGTCAAAGAGAACAGTACAGCTGAGATACAACTACAATGAGGACAAGGCAACACAAGGTCAAGTAGAACATAAGGAAATGCCTATCTTTTATCCAAAGGCCTACAACATACCATAAAGACAGCAGTTCTGATTGCCTGAGGATATACTGTCCAGATGGTGTCCACCTGTATGATGTAGGAAATTACTTACTCTGCTCTCTGATAAAATGTAGGTGAGATGATCCATGCACAGAAGATGCAAGGGAAAAAACAACAGTACTCACTGATGACAGAGTTTCTTTTAAGGACAGCAAAATGAGGATAATTTACTCCAGTTAGAGGCTGAATCATAGTGTTTACACTCTCTGTGTTTCATACTACAACTTGTAAAAGGGAAAGTCCCTGCAGTTTACACAGCAGAAGGGGCTGTCCAACCAGACTAGTGTTGCCCGGGGACATGAACAACAGAAACCCAGAGAATGGGTTATGAAGCAAAGTCTCTGTCCTGCAAAGGTATATCAATATGCTTGAGTGTTGGGCATCAAAACAGCTCCATTGCTTTCTGTCAGGCAACAGAGGTCTTTTATATCATAAGTGTGCATGTGCAGTCCGGCTCTGACTGTGCTAAAATCCACATACATGCTTAGTTTAAACATATAGAGACCCCAGCTGCATTCGAACGACTATATGGATTAATGAAGACCCCACTTTGGTCATCTGCAGAGGAAGAGCTGCTGTTTTCTTAGAGATAATGGCTTTTAAATTATGTTCTATATTCTGCCACAGGAATTATTTGCATTTCTTCTGCCACTCTATTATAGTTCTACGTGTCCAAAAAGCAAAAAGCTCACAGTGGTTTTTGCCATGGCAAAAAAAACAGATGGCAACTTTGGTTTGATTTGGTTTTAATTTAAATAGAAAATGCTCCCAAATGAAGAGATTATATATGCCAAATTTTAATTCACTAAATATGGATGCAAGCCCATCACAATGTAAAGGCTAAGAATTTAGCCTACAAAAAAGAATTACTGGAATTTTTTGCAGCAGGCATCTGTTTTAACTGTCAGGCACTCGACCTGACCAGACTGAAGACAATATTGTGCTACCTTGAGTTCTGCTTTTTTGCTACATCACAAACCAGCGTAATCCAAAAACCAGATAAAACTGAAACAAAACTAAATTGTAAATCCATATGAAAGTAGGAGATGGATGTCTAAAAGCAAAAAGAAATATAGTTATATAAGCATGTTTGTCTTCTCCTGGCATATTCATTGTGAGTAGAACCTTCACCTTCTTATCCAGGTAAATTCCATGACCTACCTAAGGTAAGTTCAATTCAACTTCAGCCCTGTGGCCAGCTCCAAGGGAGCATCTCTGTCGGAAAGGTATTTAAGAATATAATCTTAAAACTCACTGACTTCAAAGAGCTCAGGCTCATGCTCACAGCGAAGCAAGATTACACTAAGCAAGGACAGATTTCGTAAGGTGTTTAAATGCCTCCAGGAATGCAGGGAACATGGCAGGAAGGAGGGGGGAATATTCTCCCAGGAAAGACAGGTGGACATTTCACCTGGGTAGTTGGAATTGCTCTTAGGAAACACCACTGACTGAATCTGGAAGCCGCATTCACAACTCACAGGCTTTATGAATACACCCTGTAAATTAAAGACTGCAAAAAATCAAATTATTCCATTATTTGATTTTAAAACCAGTAACTAAAATAGGAATAATACAAATAACAGATGACACAGTCTTGGGACAACTGACATGTACTTCCATTGACAGCACCAAAGCACCAGTCAACTCAAGACTCATGACTGGCCAGGAAAGCAAACAGATCACCACAAACCCACCCAAGTCAGCCCACTACTACAGTTCCTGTTAGTATTGGGCACGAGTCTACAAAGCACTGCTGGCAGCCCAAGGATTTCTAGAAGAAATAGCATCTGGGCAAGCAGCCAGGCACCAGGCTTCTCTCCAATGGTTTGTGAGGGTTGTTACAGCACACAGTAAAGACTGAGATGTTGTACAGCAAACCCTGCCTGTTTCATCATATAGGAAGAAACACTTACGTCCATTGTACTGGTGAGGTGACTATGGCTTGGTACCCCCTGACATGTAAGACAGTGCCATAAGAAAACATACAGCCAAAGATGTCCTGAATAATAGAAAGTAAGCTATTAAAATCATAGAATTTATAGATGCCTACTTGTAGTAACTTTCCATTTTAATGACAACATAGTGACATTTTTTGACAGCTGATATTTTAAATTTTAAAAAAGGAAGAGGATTATAGTAATGAAGCAGAGCTGAGACATCGTGTTGTTACTGAAACTGCTGTTCCTCTCTTTGCTTCTCTGAGTGCTAGATCATACAGATTCTTACATGGAGCTGTGATCCTCTGTCCTTTAGGATCCTGTCGGTAAGCCTGACTCTGCACTGCAGCCTAGTTTAATCATGTGCTCATTATCCACACCAGATGTGGTGCTGATACTGTGTTTCTCCTGTATCTGCTTGTGTTTAATCACACATTCATTCTAGCCCACAAACAATGAATATTATGAGGAGAGTGGGAGAGAGTTTCTATCTCTGAAGTTCCACAACCAAATACTGCCATTCTGTCAACCTGAAGAAGACATTTTTGGCATATCTGCCTCAAGCACTGCAGTGGTATTTGTCACAATAAGAAATTGAGGCACATACAGAGTTATTCTACAATAGTACGTTCATCTGCTGGGGTGAAGAAAGGGAGCTACCATAGTTCAGGCAATAATCTAGAAGGAGTCCTATAATCCTATTTTTTATTAGTTCATGGCATTTTCACAGCCTCCAACCACTTCTCCTTTATAGCTAACCCTTAGACAGGACAGCCAGGTCCCTCATCCTCCAACTGTGCCCACAAGTAAGGATCTGGCCAAGGACCAAGAACACACTCAAAGTGCAATACCTTCCACAACAGCCAGCAGGCCACAGGCAGCTGATCATGTGGGCTCTGCCACTCTGTGGAAAATGAGTGTGATGTTATCATGCCAACCACAGTGATACCAAGTTGTCCACAGTGGTTTTATCCTAAGTGGGAAAGCTTTACAAAACTTTGGTTTTAATATGGTAAAAATCACATCCATGACTCAAAAGAGCTGTCAAAAATAGCTATTGATTAGCTTTAACTTTCCAGTGATCTGTAAATACCCATTTCAGCTCTGAAAACACATCTCGATTGCATACTTCAGAATTTCTCTTCATCTGTCTCTGATTTGATTTTTAGATCAATAAAACTGATTTTGTCATTGACTTCTGTTATGGAAAACTGGGAGAGCCCAAACTCCTCAGTCAGGGCAGCAGATAATTCTGTACTTGCATTCACTGTACTTTTTCATTTAGAATTAGATTTCAATTAGAATTATTGCATATTAAAAACCTTCACCATTTATAGCACAGTTCAAAATCTGTTTGCAGACCTAGTATTTTCATGCAAATGCTTCCAACAACTTCTTTTGGCAATATGAACACCACCAGACAGACTCTTCTCAGACAATAATTGGAAAATAAGACACAGTTGGCAGTAAAGTGCAAACCAAAGGGGATGTTCAGAGGAAATAACATCACAAGTTGGCAATGCAGCAGATGTATTCACTGACTTGAACCAGATTCAGTCAACAAAAGTTTGCAATGTAAAGATCAAACTATGAAACTTCAATTCAAAGATTATTTCAGCCCTAATGACTGGATGCAAAAGCTGGAAGCCCACCAGAAATACAGACATATGTCAAACCACCTTCAAAAGCAAGCACTTTGAGAAAATACTAGGAATTAAATGAAGCAAGTTTATAACAAACAACTCAACACTTATTAAGTTTACAGCTCAGTTATCAGAGAGCTCCATCATTCCTATCTCCAGAGTAACCTAGAACAGGAGGCAGAAGTACTTGGGCTATGTTAGAACATTGGCCATGGAGTGCATATTGTAGGCAACTGAAAGAAAATCCATGATACTAAGGCATTTCTCCACTGAAATAGACTAGGTGTAAAGAGAAAAAGGACACAGAAACCTAGTTGAGAATAGCCTAGTCCATGTCTTCAGGCACACCTAAAATACCAGTAACTGTGAGAATAACACACAGCTCACTGGTCTATAAGCGTGTCTTGCTGACAATACATTGCTCTAGAAACTCTTCAGTACTCTTCACAAACACCAGAAATAAAAAGGAAAACCAAGAGACAGTTAAGTGCAGTATTAACTTTAGAGTGGGTCAGTTGCTTATTATTGCAGTCCATGGACCAGTGGCTTTTGGGAAACCACTGGTATAATTTCTTGGAGTCTATGTCCATTCTATTGATATCTGTTCTAAACTCTCCTGACCCAAGAAAGAAGGAAGTTGAGATGAAGGGAATGGCTAGAGATGGAACACAGTACCCAGGGCATTGGAGTTCAATTTGTTGTTCCACAATAGATTTACTGCACTATCTCGGGGAAATCATTATGGGGAGATGCTTAGAATTATTGAGGCAATGCTTCCTGCAGGAAAGCTTCAGTGACCTGGGCAAAAACAAACATATCTCTGCCCTGCAGCATTTACAATGTAGATACACACTGGAGGAAACAGTAAGCCCTTTCCAAATGTATTAGTAGAACCACACAACTGGTAATGCCATGCAAGAACCAGTGTGACAGCCAGGTTATTACACAGTGGCTCCTACACTAGACCTGCTTCTCCTGCTTCTAATGATAACAAGAGTGCTGGAAAGAGGCAGACACACACGCGGTAGATACAGGTTGAAAATTGAATTCCTTTGGTAGCTGTCTGGATTCTAGCCATTTATGACTGCTATTGAGTTGAGGCCTGGCTTCATTCCATTGTATTTGAGAAGTTCCTTACAAATACAAAAACAACAGCATTTTATGAACACTTGGTCATTTACACATGCAACATGAGGCGTTGACTGTTTAGAGTCTTATCCATACTTTGGCCTTAACTCCTGTTATATTCTATCGTAAAACTCTTCTCCAAATATAAGGAGCCAGCTAACACCGGGAAGAAGAAGGAACAAGCTTCCCCACTGCCCTTATAGTCAACAGCTGTGCTGATGAGAGAGGACAAGCCAAGCAGCAGGGTCTTCCTCCACCATTCAGCACAGATGGACAAGGAAGAAGAGCTTTGGCTTCACCTCAGTTCTGCAATGGCCAGAGCAAGGTAAATCAGACAAAATGATCTGCGCTAGGTGTGGGGAGAGTAAAGCACTTCTGCTTCCTCCCTAGAGGCAGGTCCGCAGACTCACACTTTGCCTTCTGGACTGCTTTCTTTCCTCAGTCCTAATGCTCGGCTTGCCCTCAGCCAGCTGTCCACATCAAACAACTGCAGCACTAAAACCTGCTCCTCAAAACAGGAATGCATGCAGCTAGGAGAAACCACAGGAAAGGAAAGAGTAAGGGGGAAAGTATTTGATTCCCTTCTATTCTCAGGCAGCCAACACACTATCTCCATACATATTAGCTTCTTGGCACAGCAAATGAACAACTTTCTGTGATTCAATAAACAGAAATGCAACTCACACTGGCTTTTTAGGCAGAGAACAGAATGCATTAAAATTAAGTAATCTCAGAATCATGAATTCTAAAGGGTATAGTAAGAAAACATTGGCTGGATAAGCTGTTCATTACCAGACATACAGTCCTTTTCTCACTAAAGAAACTGCTGTGCAGTTAACAACTGTTCAAACGATGGTATGACGGTTTGGATGTCAGGGACAAGCAGTTGTAACTTGGCTGCTGAACATGCACTCCAGGGCAGAAAGCTGCAGCAAGTTTTAAACACAGAGCCTTGCAAAATGCCTCACAGGGAGCTTGTAAAAACTCTAAGTCTTTTGTGACTTTCCATCAATCACTTGATCAGGCAATGAAACTCACCGAGTGAAAGATCCACGAAAACAGATTCTGAATACATTAAAATTTTCCAGTGCAAACCCATTTTTACCTCTCAAATTTGCACCCAGGGGAGCCCAGCCCATTATTTGAGATTAACTCTTCTAAAATCTGCCTTTGCAAACTGAAAGTGGAAAGTGTAAGAAGCTGCTTAGAACCTGCTATTTCATCCCATTTCAAAGCATCAGGCGCCTCAAGTAACTTCCCCATAAATCAACATAAATCCTGGCTTCAGCTGCTCTGTTCCAGCGTAGCTACCACAGAGCATGTGCTCAAACTTCTAGTGCCACTGTCTGTAAAGAAGTGCCTGGTGCAGCGCAGCTATTCCCACACAAGGGAACATTAGTTAATTTGCATTCACAGTTACCATATGAGGTGTGAGTTTCTGACAGTCCACACATTTTATATTTAAAGGCTGGAGGAAATTAATGTAATTATCTTTGATAGAATAACAAAAGCAACTTACCAGCCCATCGCAATTGCTGATAGCGACTGAAGCATTTGGCAAATCAGTGATATCCCCAACATAAAGGCAATTCCCATAGAGAGGTTCAATGTGAGTCTCGTCAGAGTCCTCCTGCCACTCAACTGTTGCTCCAGGGGCCACGAGCCTGGAGTTTGGCCGCAGCCTGAAGTGAAACTCTCTTCCAAAAACAGTGACATTGTAAAATATTTGCTCATTTGCTGCTTCATGTTGCAAGTCCCCCGTGGCTCTCCTGAAGCGCGCTTTTGGAGGTCCAGACACTAAGTGGGATAGGAACCTGCCTTCTGAATCGGTGCTGGTGGGGATGACAAAGCTGTACTCCTCTATATTCCTCAGAATTGAATCTATACAGGGAGAAAGCAGGAGAGGAAAGAGACACTAGAACTAAACATATCCTGATGCCGCGGGATTTTTATTCCATTATTCATTAGCACAGCAGGCACTTACATAAGGCAGATGGACACTGCACTCTGCACAGGCACAAGCATGAAGTGTGCAGAGTTCATTCAAACTTGCTTTTTGCTCCCCAAAACACCAGACGGCAGCGTGAGCCTCCCCACCCCGCCGGGACCCCCACTCCTGCGCATGCAACGGGGTCCCATTACCCTTTGCCCACCCCGCCGGGACCCCGCATCGCTGCCCACCCAGTCGCCCCCGGGTCTTTGGGGCTACCCGGGCTGCCCGCGATGATGAGAGGACGCTGATCCACTTCGGGACTGCTCGGAGAGGCTGGGGTAGGGGATTGGTTTGCAGGTGGCAAGCCTGCAAGGGAAAGGCGCGTCCCTCAAACTACCCCGGCGCGGCGGGGATGTGTCGGGTGGCGACAGCAACGCCAGGGGCAGCGACCGGCAAGCGGGCTCAAGCGGCGGTCCCGAGAGTTTGGGACGGCGGCGATGACCGGGGCAGCAGGAGGAGGAGGCGGCAGACAAGCTGCCATGTGCTTCATCCCGCATGGGGAACTCCAGGCACCGCGCCCTGCCCGCCGGGGTTCGTTCCCTGTGCGGGGCAGGCTGCGGTCGCAGCGCTGTCACTACCGGCGGGGCTCCCGCGTCCCTTCCCCGCCGGCGGCGCCGGGTGCCTCCGTCCACGTCCCCGTCCCCGCCTGCCGCTCGCAGGAAACAACTGGAAACCCGGCAAAAGTAGCCGCAGAAGAAGTTCAAGGGGAGCGGAAAGCCGCGGGGAGACGAGCCGCCACTTCAGACGGGCGGGCTGCAAGGCACCGGGGCAAAGGGAGCAGCCCAAAGGCGTCTCGGCGGAGACCTACCTCTGTCCCCGGGGCGCCGCAGGGCGCCGGCGGGCAGGGCGAGAGCGCAGCAGAGCAGGACGAGGGCGATGCCCCCGGGAGGGTCCATCGCGGTGGCCCCTGCCCGACGCGGGGGGCCGGTGCCCGGGCTGCCCGCAGCCGGGGCGGGCCAGGCGGCAGCCCCGCTCCGCGCCTCTCCGCGCCGCTCAGCGTTGCCCCGCGCCCCGCCGCCCGCGCATTCGCCCAGCCGCAGCCGCAGCGGCAGTGGCGGCCGCGCTCCCGGCTCGCAGCGAAGCAGAGACACCAGGAGGCGGCGGGGGTATAATACTGGATACACAGGGCGTGCGGGAGTGAAGTCAGGCTGATTGACAGAGGCGCTGCCACACGGCGCAGCCGGGCCGAGGGGAGCGGGGACCGCCCGCCCCACCGGGCAGCTCCGGGGACCGCCCGGCCCCGCCGCCAGGCACCCCTTACCCGGACCCGCCTCTGAGCCTCTCAGGACGGGACCCGGAGCGGCTGGGGGCGGCGGGCAAAAGCAAATACCCCCCCTCCCGCCCCGGGGTCGGAAGTCCCCCGGAGCCGGGACAGAGCCCTGGGATCTCGATGCGCGGTCCCGGCTCCAGCCCGGGAATTCACACGGAATTCCCTAGAAAACACAAGCCCGACGGGACAAACGCTGGGCTCCTCGGAACGAGTTCCCTTGGAGCCTCGGGTTCCCGTTGAAAGCAAGGAGCCGAATGGGAGAAGTGCCACCAACATGCAACCATGCAAACCATGACCAGAGATCTTCATCCCAGACAATCAGTGACCCCACATAGCTATTTCACAGGAATGACTGCTTGGACTATTCACCAGAAAGACTGAAATTACTTGCTGCAAAGCCATCTGAGACTAAGTATCTGCAAATGGAGAGGGAGGCCGGGAAAACGAAAGGAATACTATAAATATGATAGAGAAGAAGATTTTTTAAAATAATTCAATATCCAAGAGCAGCCTTCATAAAAAAAAAAAAAAAAAAATCCAAGTTATATGTGTTTCCATATGGCCAGGATAAATGCCATCCTGCTTCTTCCTTTCAGATAATGTATGTGTTTCCTGAGCTGTTCCATTATCAGGTTTGCAGGTTTCTCTTCCCTTCAGCCTTGCAGAGTCCTCCAGCCCGTCCTGGGCACTCACTGCTCCAAGGCCTCACCCACCACAGGTTGAGCGGAGCTGTATCCGCATGGGTTGAACCCCACTGGAAACCAGCATGTGACGGCTTCCTGCGGCAAGCTGGTCCTCTGCCAAGGAATTTTCCTGGGTATCCTTGACTATTCTTGCTCCTTTATGACAGAGGGCCCAGTTATAACCTTCCATCCCAATATTATGGACACAAGTGAAGGGTATAGAAGAAAAATAACATTTGGTTAGTACTGCCGACACTGGTGACTGGGTTTATGGACCTCAGGTCTGATCAGTTAGGGCAGCACGTGATTTTTCTGCTTGCTTAGTTTGTTATTCAGGTTTGGTTTTCCCATTTCTTCAGGTTAAGGATAAAAAGGGAAAGATTATTCTGAATAATGGAGTAGATCAATTTGCACATTACATTCAAACATCCCTTTACTTATCTTCTCAAATGACTTCTGTTGGGATTGCTTCCGCACCGGGCTTTCCCAGTCCTTACTTTTGCTTTGTTTTCCTGTTGGCTCATTTTCTGTTTTGTTTTGTTTTGTTTGTGAGTCCATATTGAGCAGCTTCTCTTACTTAAAATCTCATATACTTTCACCAGTACACAGCTGGTAAAGTTCCAACTTCGTTTTTATTGGACTTGTATTTTAAGCTGATGATGTGGCTTTTTAATGTTCCATCCATCCCATCCTGCTGAAATTGAAATAACTTCTGCTCATAAACTTGAAAGGGAGAGGGGTTGGCTCTGTGTTTGAAATCAGACTTTTTATTTGTATCTGATACATCCAGAAAAAATAAGGAGACAGAGTATATTATAGAAATACAAAACAGCCCAGGCAATGATTCCACTAATTAAGATGGATTTTTACCCTTGAAACTATTGGAGATTAGCAAATATGCTTTAATATGGATAACAGCTGCACTGCGGAGTAATGATATAAACAAAAAGCATCAGTAACTGCCTTCATGTAGAAGTTCATTTCTATACAGAAACCAAGTTCCATGTACACATGTTAGCTTACTACATGGGGCCAGGATCCCAAAGGTCCTCAAGCTTGAGGGGCTCCTGGAGCTGTTTTACAATCTTCTTTAAAATCTTAAACAAAACCAAGCTGAGAACAAGTGTCAAACAACAGAGCCAGATCTGCAGCTGGTAAGAGCTGTGCTTTCACTGGAATAAATACTCATTCCACTCTGAAGTCAGTAAGAGTTTTGCCATTGACTTCAACAGAGCCGAGACTTCCTGCCACAGATTGACGATGCCAATTTAGACTGACTGAGGATGTGCCCCACAGCACAGCAATGGGCCCATTATGCTGCCAGAGCAAAACTGGATCTGTGTTTGATTCTGGGGAGGGGATCCAAAGCATGCCAACCACCACAGAGCCTGAATGAGTGAAATTCAAGAAGAACAGTTCTTCCCTCCTTGCTCTTAACACCATTATAGCAGAGACATTCAGGGGAACGCCCTCTGCAAGACCAGTTCTTCCCCACTTCCTAGAGTATTTGCCCAGGATTCTTGGCACTCACAGCCGAGGTGCTGCCTGGTTTCCATGGCAGGGCCTCGCCATGGCTGCCTGCAGCAGGACAGTTCACATGGGTTTAGAATAAACTAGAAAAATTCAACGTGGAATGTATGTACCGCTGCGTTACTCAGAGCCCACGGACCTCTACATTAATTGGTGTGAATGAAGCCACATCATGTTTCATTTCTTGGAATAAAGGGAGGAGGGCTAGATACTGCAACTGTGCTTCCATAAATTGATCTGGGGGTATCCTGTGCTGCTGCCATCACATGCACAGATGGGTGCCTTTGCTGGTGGCAGGCCTATAAAAAGGAGAAAATAATACTGTGTCCTGTCATGGTTTAAACCCAGCCATGCAGCTCGTTCACTCACTCAACCCCCCTTTCTTGCCCTCCCCCTGCTCCCGGAGAGATGGGGAGGAGAATCAGAAAAATGCAACTCCCACAGGTTGAGATAAGAACAGTTTAGTAACTAAGGTATAACACAAATCACTACTGCTACCACCAAT
>JBCJKH010068813.1:0-19426 GCA_039877255.1 Loriculus beryllinus | reverse complement strand
ACTAGCCAAAGAGGTATTCCATACCACAGAATGTCGTGCTTGCTATATAAACTGGGGAGTGCTAGTTGGAGAGGGCAAATCACTGGTCAGAGATGAGCTTGGCATCGGTCAACAGGTGGTAGGCGATTGTACTGTGCATCATGTGTGTTTTCTCAAGGAGCAGTATTCTTTCCTTTCTCTTTATTTCTGTATTATTATTATTATTATTATTTACATTATTTACTTAATTTGCTAAATTTACTTTATTTAAATTATTTAAATTATTAAACTGGTCTTTTCTCAGCCCATGAGTTTTTACAGTTTTTCTGATTCTCCTCCCCATCCTACAGAGAGTGAGTGACTGCATGGTACTTAGTGACAGATAGCCTTAAGACACCATCTCTCCCATAATTTGTGGAGAGGAACAGAATTGGATGCTTTGAGTTTATATTTTATCTATTTCTTTTCACTACTACGGAGAAATACGAGTACATAAATAATTTTTTTTTCAGTTTTGGTCCTGTAGCTGGAAGAAGAAACCATACTTTCATGAAACAAGTATGTCCTTCATACTCAGATTTAATGACACATTTTATTCCTTCATTCAGTAGGAAGGAAAAAATTAAAAAAAAACCAAACAAACAAACACAAAAAAAACATGCACTCCTTAATATGCAGAGATGTTTAACTTTTCTTTAGAAGTCACTGTAACTTAAGTGAGTGTCATTATATAGTTAGCTATTCAAGCTGAAACTGTCCTTGGCAGCACTCTGCAGGGCAATCTTTCCATAAGAATAAACAATTCTTAAACAATTTCTCCAATCTATTAGGCACAAACATATTTTTTGTCAGCAAAAGGCGTGCATGTTTCTCTTCCAATTATTTTTACTCCTTACGCAAATGTTCATAAATGTTTATCAAGGACAAATCTGAAGAAATCTCATTCTGTGTCTGTATGAGTGCTCTCCTCCTTCACTGTTACACTCATTGCAGTCAGCTGTTACTAGTTCCTTTAATAACTTGAATTCAAATCAAGTTTTTCCCCAAGTTTCTAATGCCACACAAAAACTATTGGTATTTATGGTTTTAGATACCAGAACTTTACTGTTCTCAGTGCCAAATTTTGGTGAGTTTCTGTCTCTAAGCAATTCTTAGGACCATTAGTATGTTTTCCTCTAGCACAAACATGGATAAAATGTGCTCAGTGAGCTTACCCCACTGCAACATGATTTTCATTCCACACACCTTGCACAAAACCAGATATTGCTAAATGTTATGCAGAGCATCTCTTAAGCACTCAGGCCAAACCTGAGATATACAGGTAAGCAGACAGTGTGATTTCTTGTGATTTCATTTAGCTTGATCTTTTATTGTATGATGTGACCTGGTTCTTACCTTTATTGCTAGAATGCACCTTAGCCCTTATCTGGACTGAGAATTTGCATTTCCTATAAATGGTGACTAGGATGTACAGCGCTGCTGTCCCTTTCAGTGCTTACCCTAGAGTAGGCAAGACACAGGAAATGAGTTGACCATGTAGGTAGTCTAGATGTGTTTTACAGATGCGTAAACAAAGAAGACAATCAACTGTTTAATCACCCACCAAAATGAAATATTGTGAACCTGAAAATAAAAGAGAGATTAAACAAAAAGTTTTCTAACAATTCGCTTTCAATTATTATAAAATATTTTTTAAGGCCAATTAATTGTAAGATGATTTCAGGATATATGATATATGCAACAAATACATTCGTGGCAAATTATGTGGCATACCATTATTTTCTGTATACCCCTTTCCAATGTGGAATGGCCAGTTGCACTTCAAAAGTGAGCTTTGTTTCAATTAGTCATAAAATACAAACCGGAAAAGTTGTTAAATGTTTTTTTTTTTTTAAGAATCTTCACACTTCTTTAAAGTGGTTGGATTTTCATACCATGACTAGCTAAGCCCAGGTTAAGACAGTCACAAATACTAATGTAATCCAAGCAAAAGTAAGAAATCAAGAGAATAGTGTTATACCACTTTCTTACCTAATATTAAAACAATGTTGTGAGAAGCAATTCAGATGCTCCAATAATGCTAGAGATGCAGAAAAACAAAAATTAAAATAGCATTGTTAATTGTTGCCTGAATTGATGGTGTGTCTAAGACACAGATATAACAATAGACAGCAAAAAATGAAAGAGCCTTGCTTTTAAGTCTTTGTTCACCAAGAGGCAAAGGCAACTATTTAAAAAAAGAATTACTTAAAGAGAATCAGGGAGAGTAAATAAAGGACATTTCATAAAAAATCAGCAGCTTTTGAGTTGTTTCTTCAGATTTCTTTAATGAGACCCAGGTTAACTCCCTATCCAACTTCAGCTTGTGAATCATCCAACTTGCGCAGTGAATCATCTTCATGTGTTTAAAGAGCCAAACCAAAATTACTGTTTGCTGTCTTTACCCTTTGCTCCCCTCACTATGTAATCCACAAAAATTCATTTCTATTTTGTGAACATCTGTTTTGGAAAATAAAAATTGCTTTTTACACATGGCAAAATCTGTGACACTACACTGTGCAAAAAAAGTTTAAGTCTTGCCCTTTCATTAATCTGTCAGAACAGCATATTTTAAGAAATGTTAGTTTTTAATATATATTTAATTTGCACATGCATACACGCACATGCACACACTGCAATGAAGAATAAAAAAAAGCTCATAGACCAGAATATTGCAAACCTAAGCACTGATATATATAAAATAACATTATGGAAGTTGTTTACGTAGTTTTCATTTCATCTTGTGCAAAGGTTATAATTTTCTCATTATTTGTGCAATCTATATTGTAAGATATATTTATATTCAGCAGAAAGAAAATAGACAGTTCTCAGTTTCCAAACAACTGTCCAATATATTTGCTGTATTTTGTCTTTTTTCCCTGTCTCATATGTAGTTCATAATTTTACTTATTAGAAACTATGAAACTAGTTCTGAATACAAATTTGACAGGTCAGGACCAAAAAATGGCATATTATAAATATAAATTCCTGATTGGAGTAGTTCTGTAAAGTTTAAAAATTACAGCAAAGAACTGAGATATAGAGAGATTAATATAAAAGTTTTCTACTTATTTTGAGTGCCCAGTTGAAAATATCTCAGACACTATTTTTCAGGACTCTTTAGCACTTTGTATCAGTAAACAGTGGTAGAATGTAACTGATATTATTTGTAAAGGAATTTTTATCTACAGATAAAAGGAATTTTTATCTCAGATCTGGCATCCAGAAAGGGATGAACGAACATTTATAAAGCCCTTCACATAAGTAATGATGGTGATGTTTCAGCATTAAACAAAAACTGTAGAAGAAGAAAGAACAGAATTTGACTAGCTAAAAAAAAATAAAAAATCCTTAATGAGATATGTTTCTTTGTCTTTCTGTCTCCTGCCTGTTTTTCTATACTCATATCTAGTATGTGCAGATTCTGAAGAAACAAAATGGGTGTTATATGGACAAAATGACCTTAAACATTTAACATTAATTCAAATCAGAATTAATTCTAATCCAAGGAATGAAAAGATCCTGGGAAAAATTAGACCATGATTGGACATAAAAGCCTAGGTACAATGACAACTTTCCCATGTTAGCATTTTTTTTTTAATATATATAACCTGAAAAAATAATAATAAAAGAAATCTGAATTTCATGTGGTCAGACAGAAACTTAGATTCATTTTAAGCAAGATTTGCATTCCCCCTCCACAAATTTAACTAATTGCTTTATTATTCATGTAAGCTGCTTTCACAAGTTCCTATAGTAATGTACTCCACAGTACTTAGGGTGCATGAAAAATAACCTCTATTAGATTGTTCTCAAACAGACCATACCTTCCACTTCCTAATTTAATTTCATGAACAATAATGCTCGTATTTTTGAGATTATTTCTTAGTTCACTTTTTTGATGCCACATATTCTTACAAACCTTTACCATTATCCTTCTATATTTTCTAGATTTAAGTGTCCCCATCTATCAGTTGCTCCTTATACAATAAGGATTTTTTACATATTTTGGATATGTGTGTTACTTTTCTAAGAAGCTAATACAGTTTTCTAAAATTTTCTTGAGATGTAGGGACTAGAAATGCACAATTATTAAATATATCATAATAGATATTTGTAAAATGGTATAATGATATTTTCTTCAGTGTTCAATATTATAATTCAATATTATAAGATGTTTAATTCTTCAGTGAATTTCATCTTTACTGCTTTAAATACTTTTTTATCTTTGAAGACTTTTTGTCTTGTCTTGAAGAAATAGCTGGTAGGAACCCGCAGAACTTGAGTGTATCTATTTTTGACAGACTACTGTCACCTCAAGATTAAAGAACCCTGTATCTTTGCAATGAAGTTTCTTATTTGTCTTCATCTAATACTCAGTATTCACAGAAAGATAAAAGCTCAGAGTGAGCTTAAATAGCATAGGGAATAGTGTTCATTTCCAGAAAACGTCTGTGCTTGTCTTTAATACCACGACTTTTTCTATTAATTCCGATGGATATGTGCAACTGCTTGTAAGGACTGGTGTCGTGGGGGTTTCTGCGTATTCTGAAATAACAGTCATAAAGCACAATGTCTAATCCCGTATCTTGCTTGCTTGTCTGTTTTTCTGTAAGATCTATGAAGTACTGTTGCATGCAGCTTAATAACTTCAATGAGTACAAGAGAATGGGAAGAAGAATTCAGGGGCTTCTCATTCATTTTCTTTACTGAAAGGCTTTGTTCCCTTCTGTGTCCCACAGCCAAAGCCCTAAGTTGTTCAAGTATGATTCTTCTCTGCTCAAGTACAATTCTTCAGACGTTTTCTGAAGTATACTTACTTATGTTACACATAAACTACATAATTTAAAACAAAATGTATTTAAGCAGTCTGTGTTCTTTTCTGTTTATAAGATTTTTAAGCTAAATTCCATAAGGCTACTAAATCTTACATGTAAAACAGAATTTTCCCTAGCTGCCAGTGAAACTGCTAGATTACTCTATGATTTGATGAGAGCACATAGATGTGTTTAGGTACTACGGAAGAATAAAACCATTCAGGGGAACATTATGGAAAAGAAAACCTTTCTGAAGCAGACAGCCAATATGGTTAAAGCAGTTAAATTCTAATGGGAACACAGGAATATTTAACAGGATGTTGGGAATATAGATCCCTTTCTTATAGTGTAGTATAATTTGAATCTGTAATAACTACATAACTGGTGTTTATCATACAGAACTCCAGCAGAACAGAAATGATGAAATTAAAACCTGTGACAAGCACAGTAAAAAACAGACAAGAAAAAAATAAGGAAAGACTTCACAGCAGAGGATAGCTCTTTGGCTTCAGTTTTGGTTTTTATTTTAAAATTTTATTCCTTGCGTTTTCCGAAGTTCATACTTTTCTTGATAATTTAAGATAACTTTTTTCTATCTTTTCTTTCTTTTCTTTCTTTTTTTTTTTTTTTAAATGGAGAAATATAAAGATTTTTGTATACTCTGAAGTGCACAAATTAAAAATTCTCTTTAAACCTCAAGAACAGATTGAAGAGCCCGTAGAATTTTATAGTGCAATTCCCAATATTGCACTGTTGAAGGTGAAAGTTATATAAAGAGTAATAAATCAATTTAAGGAAAACTTCAACGTAATTTTAGTTGCCAGGTCTCTGGTCCTTCGGAATTAATATAGATGCTTTCATTGTATTAAAATCTGGAAGTTCTAGAACAAAATTCTTCATAGCAGTACATGTATAAGGGTCCAGTGCCCTTTGAGTTGCCATGTAATGTCCCGGCTTATCTTCAGGTGCTTTTACGAAAAGGCTTACATGAAAAAACCTCTGTGTAACTCCTCTGCCTATGTGAGCCAATTGGGATGTTAGAAATTTCAGAGATGAAAAGATGGTTTTCTGTCACTAAGAAATGTCAGTAAAAGTCATTCTTATGTTCTGCTTTCTTAATTTTCTACAGACAGCTTTAGCAGACAGAGAACTCAACTGTGTTTCCTGTCTCATTATGAATGTGACTGTTCTGAGAAGCTAAAGAAAAACAACTCTGAGTTCAGACCAAGGTAATTTATGAAATTTCAAACATAATTAGACATTAAGGTAACCATTTAAAGCAGCAGTTTTCTCATTTATTTGTGATAGTATTGATCTTTTAATAGTGTATCTGAGTTAGTTTTCTTCAATCGTCTCTCCTGATTCTTCATAGCAAAGGAAGCAACCCAACCACATCTCTACAAATCTAAAGCATATACCAAATGGCGAGTTTTTTTTTGTAATGTTCCTCTTCACCTAGAAGTTTAAGCTTTCCTTTTCTCACCTTTCCATCATGTTGCAAACTTCAGGTATTTGCTTGTAGAAGTCAAATGAGTACATAACAAATTCAGATCATTCATTTTAACAAAATCATTTTCTGCAGGGCTTCTAAGATCTGGAAATTAATTCAGAGAAACTGAAGGGAAATTCTTCTTACATTTCTACACTTCTGTCCAAGTCAAAGCTTTACCCTAAAGTAATTTTAACATTTTTTAACACTGTGATAAAATCTATCTTGATATTCAATTTTATTATGGGTAAAATAATATTATAAAGTGTTATCTAGTAGAGATGTGGCATTTTGCATGAAGCTGAAGTGAAGAAACTCTTATGTCTAATAGATATTGCTATGCCAATTATCAGAAGAGTGTTTCAGGAAATCATAATAAAAATTAGAGTTACAGAAAAAGAAAAAAATAAAAGAGAAAATTGATTGCTTGCCACACAGAGATGAATAGGAACAGATGTCAGCGAAAATATACACAATGGAGACAACACAGAGAAAGCTTTTGGTTTTTATTTTATTTGGTTGGGTTTGTTTTTTGTTTGTTTTAAAGAAGATCAAAGGGGCCATTACTAAAATTAAAATAAACAGATTACATACATATTAAAGGACACTCTCTCTTTTTTTTTAAAAAAAAAAAAAACTTGTCTTCATATTACTGCTGTCATTGAATTTCCACTGAATGACCTTCATGTAAAAATGTTTATTCTAAGAGAAGATGCAAACATGTAGAGGCATGACAGGAATATCTTAAGCATTTCTAGTTAATGCAGTCTTTAATGTTTGGACATGGCATAAAATCTCATGTGTTCTAATGAAAAAAAAATTCTACTAGTTACGGAGTTCAAATATGCATGCCAGAAAAAAGAGTGACAAGAAAGTAGATTATGCCACATCAATTTAATATAGAGTTCCATGTATGTTCACTGCAGAATCTAATTCTGCTTACTTCACTAGATAATATAATGTCTTAGAGCCGTATTTTATTATTTATTAAATAATTCTTTATTTGACTTGTATTTGAATATATATGACTATTTGACTATATTTGACTTATATTTGACTATTTATTTGACTATAAGGACTTCATTTTCTATTTATTGAAAATTTGTAATTTTGCTATTATTTATTGCAATAATTAATTATAATTATTCATTTGAGAAAACAAGCAATGAGGTAAGAAACATAATTTTTTAATATTAGCTTGGGTGATTTCAGAGATCCATCTATTTAGTGGAGAGCTATATTTTTCTAAAGCATGTTCTTACATTTGTGCCAATTTTAAAAGAACACATTCAATAGATCAATTTGTACTTTTTCTCAGAAACTTCTAAAAATCAAGGTGCCTTCCCAAAATGTCTAAATTTTCTTCTGCCTGCAAATGTCCTTCTGGTAATGCAACTCCCCAGAAATAAATTTCAGTATAGAAAAAAAAGAGATTTCTAATTCCTTATTTCCTATTCCTTTTCACTGCAAAAGGAAAGTGGGAAAGAGTATCAGTGAAAAACAATTTGAATTTTCTTATCCTCTTTACTTTCTGTCAATTTGTCTGATATTAATAGCCAACTAATAACATCTATTTTGGTTTTATTGACTCTCTCCTTATCATTTAAGAAATAACTTGTGAAGAAGGAGTGGATGGGAAAGAGACTCAATTATCTAAGTATAAGTTGAAATATTTTAAATAAAATTAGAATTCTGATAATTAGAATATAATGTGAAAAATGAGTGACGATACAAATACTTTGAAAAATGAAAAAAGGTCATGCCTTTGTGAGGAATATCACAGTTTTCTGGAACAGCTATTTTGGCGTTTCAAAAGTAAGAATTTTTAGTGTTAAACCCTTGTACTGTAGAAACTGACCATCATTTTCTCCAAAGAGAAATTAAAAAAATTATTTTGTCCTCCAAACAGCCCGAAAGTCTTAGAGTGGCAAGTGTTTCTTTTCTTGTTTCTGACAATGACAAAAAGTATATGAGATGGAATTGAAGACATAACACGACTCTTGACTTTACTTAACATAGATGTCAGGTATAAACATTGCACCTGCAATGTTTTAGATCTCTAAAAACCTACTTGTCATTTCTTGCACAAGAAAGTGAAAAGTCATATTCTTGAAGGCTACTGTAGCTTATGTATATATATTTAATGTAGCTGTCTTAACAGAAAAAATAAATTATATGGCTCAGTTCATTTTTATAATTATTTTGTTAACTTCATTTTGTCTCAACTTTGCATGTTGATACATCCAAAAAATTTAATTTCAGCTTTCATAAACAGCCTGAGTGCTGCCAGTGCTGCCTGCAAACTGAAAAAAACATATTACACAGCATAATTGACTTAAAATAAATGAATCACAATTGGATTTGCCGTATTGAGTTTACATAAAGTAGTTAAATTTACCTAAATCTTTGTAATTACAATATGGCACATTTTGAAGTACAAAATTTAAATCTGCATCACAGATGCCATTTATTTTAGATTTTGCATATTTCCTTTAATCTGTTCTTTTGAACGACTTTTTTTATTTTTAACAAAGTTGATTACATGGAAGTAATTTGTAAAGTTAATTCATGAAAAATAACCAAAATAAATGCAAATAAAGAAATCCTCTGTAAATCCGCCATTTGGTAATAAAATTAAATAAAGCAATAAAATAGCCTGACTCAGCCAGGTAGTAGGATGACGATTTCTGTAAGAGTAAGGAGATGCATATAAAAACTAACACTGATTATGAACTTGCTAATTGTAATTTATTCATTCATAGAATACACTGCATTGATCGATATATCTCAGACAGGGTCATCTTGTTCCAATAATTATAATTTGATATTTCTATTCCTTAGTTATTGACTATGAGATTGTAACTGTACAAAGGCAAGTCTCACTAAATTCTGCACATGCAAAAGATCCAAGATTCCTTATTATATTTTAGATTGTATATTCTGATTTTTGAAGAACACATATATCCTGCAGCAACTATGTTGAACTTACGTAAAATTTTAACCTTCATCCATCTCCCATATCTCAAAAGGTATTCATATAGCCAGAAATATTTTATGTTCTGCTCTATAGTTTGCCTCATTCTTTTATTTATTTGTTTATTTTAATGCATTTTTGTGACTTTTTCTTAAACTCCTATTTTCACTGTATTCTGAAAGCAGGCAAAATCTACATCCTTCTTTTCCTCTTATTCTTCCAGATTCTAATTCCATAATTGAGCTTTACTTGTTAATAAAAAAAAAAAAAAAAAAAAAAAAAAAGCCACACCATTTTCTATTTAAGAGCTTAAGTTCATGGGTTGTTTGGGAGGCTATAGCTGGGAACTATAGCAGTTTTGGAGGGCCAAAATATTTCCTGAATTTGTAGCATCACCTGGAAACAAATAGGAAGTAAATTAATTACACTGAACTCTACAACAACATGCAGTTTGCGCAATTGCCCTAGGTGCAAAGGTTCATTTGAGTGAATCATGTGATGATTCACTTGAGGTTTTGATTATTGCTTATGCTTGGATTATATTCTTCTAATTGCCTACATTTGGGATCTAACCTTTACCATATTGCTTTTAAGCATTTAGCATTTATTCACTTGGAAATACTGAGAAAATTGGTTTATTATAAATGAAGACCTGTTATTCTTTTAAAAACCCCCTTTGGATTAGCATTGGATCAACCAGTATTTTGACAGCAGCTGGTTAATTATCTCACTAAAGACCAACTACTGTATCTCAAAACTATTATTACTAATCATCAGCTTTAAACAGTTTAGTAGGACATATTCCATGGCTTGAACAACTAGAACGTGTTGTTTCCTATGAAATATATTTATTGTTCGTATCCAAACAAAGCTTTTTTGAAACTGAAAATCGGAGTAATAGAGATAGTTAGCTATGAGAAAACACTCCAGTTTACCGAAGTGCTTAACATGAAGGCATAAATATAGCTGTTGTGGAATGTTTGAAAGATGAGATTTAAGAAGAAGACTTAACTGATAGACCTCTATTTCCACATAGTGAAAACCTGGCTCACATTGTGCACATAATTTGAAATCTCACCTTCCTGATCCAAAACATTATAAAAATTGGTATTATTTGGAAATTTATTTTGCTTAGAAATGCACAACTGTAACATTTTTATTGTTACCAACAGCACTAGGACTTAAAAACAATTTTCAATAAACCTGTCTTGTGGAAGGAGAGTACTACTGTGCAGTTGAAAGAAAGAGAAACAACTTTAGATTTTGCCAGCAAACCAGGATTGGCACAATTTACCTAAAGCTGTATAGAAGATTAATTTGAAAATAGAATACAGAGCATACTGCTGTGTTCCAGAAACATTCTTGAATCATATTCAAGGAGACTTGTAAATCAGCAGGAATTCTGATGGCCTTACCCTGGCCTTGTTCTCCCCCTCCTTCTCACGTAAAGTAAGACACCATTGTAAAATGTACTAGTGAGCTAGAATCACCTTAGTCATTTCCAGGCAAGAAAAATAGATAAAGAAAGGACCCTCTCTTTGTGTAGCAAAAGTGGGACACTACAAGGTCTTTGTAGTCAAATATGTATGAGTAATATTATTGTAATGCAGTTGTCACAAAATCTGGTTCAGGATTGTGGAGACGGCATCACAGGCAGAGGTGAGAAGGAAATCAGAGGCTGAATATCTGTTTTCACCCCTGTTCCACTGGCAAACAAGCTTGCACATATAGGGAGCATATGTTGCAAAAAAGTGTTTGTGGGTGCTGCTGAAGGACACTGAAAACAGCAGAACAGTTCCTTTCTTCAGATGGAAGCTTGATTATAATGAAACAAGGGTAGTTACATGGAGTAAAAAAGCTCTAAAATCAGCTAACAAACTTGTCTAGTATTTTAAGCAGTGCTTCATCTTTAGTTAGAAAAAAAAAGTTTGATGTCTGAAGTGGCTGTATGTTAAGCTAAATATTTTAGCATTCTTCACAACAAACACATTTTTCTGTCAATTTCCGCAAAGAAGAATTTGCTCTTGTTTATTTCATTTATTTCTTTTCCTGTAATTAGAGTCACATATTATGAAAAGTAGTTTGTCTGTTTTTAAAAAAATTACCCAAACAAACCCAAACACAAAACCAGCAACACAGGGCCATATGACGTCTGCAAGTTAACCATAAAGGTAAGACTCTTTTTCGTTGTTTTTATTGCAATCAGGTCGCTTGATGCAGGGCATGCATTATGCCTTAAGCAAATAGCCTTTTATTGTCCTCTCCATACACAAATTTAACTGTCCAGTTTGTCTGTAAATTTGAAGATTATTGCAAATAATCACCGCAAATTATTTATGTTTACAAATTGTTAAGAATCTAACCTTAATATCTATCCAAGAGAGTAAATACAGAGGTCAGGGACAGAATCTAGAAATTTTAAGTGTATCCAAAAAAAAAAAAAAAAGTTTCAGAAGCTTAAATGTTCTTTTAAGTTCTAACCCTTGCTATTGTTCTTACATTAAGGACTACAGGCCCAGAACTGTTGCTCCATTTCTGTTATGAATTCACAAGGTTATAAACTAACAAGCAAACTATAGTTCTGCTGCTGGAGAAATTATTCTCAAATTGTTATTTTTTTCTTTCTTTTTAAGGAATTTGCCTATTAAAGATGCATAATGATCTACTATGAGGGTGAATGAAAACTGAAAGGAAAGCTTGTGGGACTGGTAACATTCACTATAAACAATTATTATACCTGGAATTATTTTCAGAATAATGTTCACTATACCTTTAAACGTTCAATACTGATAATAAAGGCTAACTTCATGGGGTTTATCCGTATAAGGTTTACAGTGTTAGAATAACATGAATTTCAAATAATCTTTAACCAAAAAAAAAAAAAAAAAAAAATGCTGTTGAATTATCTAACTGCCATCAGAATGAGAAAAGAAGCAAACATGTGGACATGCTGATAGTGATTTCCCACAGCCTGATCCTTTATGGATGAACTAGCTCTATTCCAGACTGATTACCCTGTCATTCACTAGAGCCTATCTTGTCTGCTGCTGTCACGCTTGGTCTTTGACATTAATAATAAGATTAACACCAACTCTGACTGTCACAACACCAACCAGAGCCTAGGAAGATATCGGAGAGGTTGCTTTGGTACAATTAAATTTAAAGAGAGACCTTTAAACCTGTGCCTCTGGGCAGTGATTCTCAAACTAGGCCTAGGACAGAATACTGAATTACATTTGGAAAGAGAAACATCAGCATTGTTATGGTAGCTCCCAGCTTAAATTCTTGAGATATGTACATAAACTGCACAATTGATTTTATTATCTATTATTATTAATATATATAAAATGCATATTTTCTTTCAATGTAATTGTTGTCTTTCAGTTTATCAGTGTGTAATTCTCCTTGCTTAGGGTTCATATAAAGAAAAATGATGCTGAGTACTTTTACATCTGCAAATATTTCTTTACTGTGATGTGACTGTCTATACATACCTTCAGTTTCATCCAACGCTTGCACAGATGTCTCTTTCAGAAAAGCAAAGCAAAGAATATACACTGCAGAAAAGGCACAGGGCAGAATTGGATGGTTCCTTAGATGTCTTGAGAAAGTGATAGCATATTGGTGAGCATATTGGGCAGCCCATACTTAGTCTAAAGTCAACTGTAGCTATGCTAGAATGATAACAGGGCCACAAATACTCATTCATCATTTTTTCCCGTGTATGGAGAGCTCCTTCCAGTGGTTTCTAAGTGTGTTCATGAACTCTGAAGTTCTGCAGACAAAGGTTTCCCTCCAGTTTAACATCATCAGCAAACTTACTTGTGGTGCGTTCATCTCCTGCATCCTGATAATTGTTTAAAATATTGAGCAGAACTGGCTCTTGAAGTGATCCCCGAGGAACACCACTGGGGACTGGCTTCCAGCCTGACGTAGTTCCATTCACTGTAACCCTTGGAGAGTTCCCGTGCAGCCAGTTCTTCACTCAGCACTGGGTACTTTTTCTTCTCACAGTTGGACAACCTGTCCAGAAGACTACTGTGAGGGACAGTATGAGAAGCCTTACAAAAATCCAGAACAACCACATCCTCTGCTTTCCTGACATCCACTAGGCAAGTGACCTTGCCAGAGAAAGATATCAAATTAGTTCAACTGGACTTTTCATTTGTGAACTGTGTCCGATGACTTCATTGTCCTTGAAATACCTCTCAGTAGCACCCAGATGACGTTAACCACTGCTGTGACAGAAACTGAGGTTCTGGGTCTACTATCATGCTTTTCTGATAAACTGGAAGAAGACTCGCTAGCTTCCAGTCAGCAGGGAATTCCCCAGACTCCTAAGACCTTTGGTATACAGTTGAAAGGGATCCTGCTGTGAAACTGGTTAACTCCTTCAGGACTCTGGGATGAATCCCATCAGACTCGAAGGTCTTCCTTGCAACTGCAGTGTCCACAAATGGAAAGTCACTCCTCCTGCCAACTCACAGGACCAGGGAGCCCCAGGTCTACTATGCAGACTGAAGACTGAAGCAAGGCAGAAGCATTAAATGCCTCTGTCTTTTCTTCATCCCCGGGTTTCTGGTGACCATCTTCATCAAATGTAGGTCTGAGACTTCCCTTAGGCCTCCTCTTGCTATTAGCACACTTCAAAAAGCCTTTTGTTGTTTGACAGAACACTGGCCCGAGTGTACTAAACCCCTACAGACTGAGGAGGAAAGCAGTCATGCTTACTTTTGTGATGCTGGCCAGTCAGCAAAAAAAAATGTGTGGCCTAAAATGCCTTAAAAATATTTCCATCCTCCAGATTTCTGCAGTGTTTTCAAGTGTAGCCTGAACTTTGAACTTTGTTACAACAGTCATTCTTGTCTGCCTCTCTTAAACCTGTCAGCTGGTACCTCTGCTGGAGGGACTTTCTGTTATGACTATGGAGCTTTTAGGACTCATTCTACCCTTTTGGCTGGCAGAAATGGATTCAAATGTGCAAGAAAGGCTAGATAGGACTCAGTTTTTGTTGTGATTATTTTTATTATTATTATGGTTACTGTTTATTATTATTATTATTATTAATAATAATAATAATATTATTGGAAACCTTCATTGTAGTTGTCAATGTAAAAATGGTGGAAATATTTATTAAAAAAAGTACTAGCATTTAGTTTTATGACACTGAATGCTAATTTTGTTTTTCGTGGTAATGAGCTCCATGTGGTTTTCCCCTTGCAGTGAACTGTGCTAGATGTAAGACTCTGCTGCTAAACAAAGCTATCTTGTATGATTGCTGAGGCCTTAATACTGCTGTTAGAAGTAGTCTGTTAGAAACATGCAGCACAACTGCTGAGACAGTCATAACCACAGTCAAATTATCACATCTCTTCCCTGTTCACTCTCCACTGTGTTCAAATTGGAATAAAATTAAGCTCTGTTATCCATTTCTTGTTCTAAAAAATATTTAGCACATACTATTGAGTATTTGATACATCTATTAACACTGCGGGCAACAGCAAGTCAGAGTTTTGAAGTGGATTTATTTCATTGTGAGGAAAGAAGAACTAGGAAAAATTGTTGCATGAAGTGGGAGCTGCCTCATGCAGCTTTGGGAAAATTTCTTGGTATTGCAAGAAATTCCAAGGTATTTTTCTGTCTAATCCGAATACTACATTCACACAATACCCCTTGCAACACCATCACACCCCCCTCCCCCCCCCCCCCAAACACACACACACCTACCTCAGAAAAATTATAGTCCTTAATGACATTTGTTTTCTTCTAGGTCTTACTTGATATCATCGGGATGAAATAAATATTTATCATTTCCTTTAAAAACTCTCAGTGATCAGCTGATGGGAAATGACAGCTAGAAGTACATCCTGCTTAAGAATGTGGGTTAGCATTTTATCATTCTTTTTAGTTCAACATAATATGAATGGAAGGGAAATTTACACAGGAACACATAGGAGTAGGCTGGTGCGTCCTGTGATGTCAGTATGCAGATGATGCCCAGCTTCATATAGTCTCTGACTTAATTTCTGCAGTTGAAAAATTTCCTCAGACTGGAATTTCACTAAGTTTTGGCTTGCTGGAGTTCAGCCAGAGAGGATGAGTACAGCACATCTAGACTGCCATCAAAAAGTAGATCCATCGATAAAGAGCACATGACCTATTATTTTCCTTTGTGATTTTGAAGTAAAGTCACAGCCTTGGTTAGTTTACTGAGGCACAGGCTGTGATGTAAAAAAGCCAAACAAATGTAAAACAAAGGAAAAGTCCTTTCCTCCAGTCCTCTCCTTGCACACATGTTCTTCAGGAGAGAACACCGTGCTGGTGTGATGGGAATGACCATTTTTGGTTTCAGATATAGCTGTCACCTCAGTTTTGCCGGTTTCCTAGTCATGGCTGAGCTTTAGGGTCACACTTGCAATTAATAAACAGTCCTTTAACAGAACATACTGTCATAACTATGTGACTTCCATAGATGTGGATGTGGTCTGGTTTTGACTTGGATTTTCTGGATAGTTTAGTGACAATCTCCTCATATTACAGCAAAGTGTGTGGTTATTAGAAGCCTGCAGTTATTTATTTATTCCCTTTAAAAGGGCAGAGATTCTTCCAGGAATAAGACTTTTTTTTTTTTTTTTTATTTATTTTCTCCTTTTAGAAAAAGAAATCCCAATTATGGATTTCCCTCCATAAACTTTTCCCCTAAATTTGGCCTTGTACAAACACTCCTAATTTTCCTCACATTGTAAAATCCACTTCCACATCTTCCTGAGGCTGGCAGCTCAAGACATGAGTATTTCAGAAAGCTGCAAGGACCAAGAGGTCTTGCAATAACTCACAAGTGCTACATGGCAATCCCTTCCTGCCATGGTCCCTCTTCCTGCCATGGTCCCTCTAGCTGTCAGAGCCAAGCTGTGTGGGCAGCTGTGTCCCAGCCCTCAGGATAACCCTCTCGTCCCGATCACTGCTGCCCCTTCTGACTTGCTTCTTCCCCGGCCATGACCAAAGTGTCTCAGTAGTCCCTAAGCAAGCATAGCCCTGCTCCTGGCACCTTACTTGAATAAAAGGACAGCATTTGTATTCTAGTAAGCTCCATGCATCCCAACAGCCACAAATTGACACTTTTTCTGGACTTCTAACCCACTTATTTCCAAGGTTTGCTTTCATTGTGTGTATGTTATCTGCTGTCTCACGGTACTGTTGGAACATGGGAAAGATTTATCTGTTTGCAGTAGGCTGTCTAATAGCTTATCTGCTGTGGCACTAAGGTGGTGATAAAAGCAACACAGCTAAAAATAACATTACAGTTCCTTAAAATGTTGGAGCTTCAATAAACGGTAGAAAATGTTGCATAAACTAGAATAAAACTGGATAAAGGCACATTTTCTTCTATAGGCTTTATTAGTTTTGCTTGAGCACCAGCATGTTTATCCACTTGGACTTGCTTGTGTCATGTTAAGAGCTGGAGAGCACTCAGTTCCAGATAACTGGACCAAACCATGTGTATACAAATGTGGGGGCTTTTTAGAGGTACAAACAGGTTTTGTGTTTCTAAAATTAAAGTTTGTAGGTTGCTTGTATATTTGAAGATTGCATGGTTTTCAACACATCACCTCCTAGGGTTTGAGGACAGAAAGAAATGTCTAGATCATCTAATCTACTGTTCTACATAGCATACACTGCAGGGTTTCCCTAAACAGAGCCTTTAAATCAGGCAGAGAAACCTGTTAAACTGTCACCTAGTCTCATGGATGATACTGCTGGTGAAAGAGAAGACACTGCAGTGCTCGATTAATTGTTCTGCAAACATCACCAGCTTTGGCTTCCACCCAGAAGGGTCTGTAGTGTCTTCCTCACCGATACAACGAGGCTGCAGCGAGCGTTCTGTAGGAGTGTATGTATAGAGAGAGGCAGTTCACTAGATCTAAATCTGGTGATGAACTATCCTGTGTTTTTCTTCAGTTCTCTGCCACTTGTCCCTGTAACCAGTTTTGTGTTGACACTGCTTATGTGACTGTGGGATGAACCAATTCAGGGACCTGGTGCAGATGGAAACCTTAGGCAAATAGAAAACAGGAAGTTAGCTGTCAACCAGAGCAGCTCCCTGAACTGGCTCACAGTGTGATTAAGTTACTGGTGCCAGGAAAAATGGTCTGGTAACTAAACAGACTGAGGTCTGTCAATAAGGCATGGTTTTTAGTCCTTCAGTTATCTCATGACTCTTCTCAACATCCTCTTCAATTTATCACATCTTTTGAAGTGCTGATTTCAGGTACTGCTCATTCTGGTAAAGGAATGCACTAAAGCGAAGTAAAATTTCTCTGTCCTATCCAGTGTTTTGAAGTTCATCTCTCCAAGGTTTGCACTTGTAGTCCCAGCAATTTAAGAGTCACTGGAGTTAATGTTCAGTAAATCACTACTGTGAGGACCTATCCTCCAAATGCTGCCCCAGTTATCAGTCCAAATGAAAGGCAGTGCCTACGGTGTTTTCTTATTAAACGTTATACCACCGTTTAACTTCTAACAATTAAATAGCTTTAAAAAGCAAAGCAAAACTAAAACCAGAGGATCTGGTTTTAAGCATCAGTATTGGTGGACATTATTACTGTGTCACATGAATGTCCAGTGTAGTTTCTTACTAGTTATTACATTGAATAGGTAGTTTTCAACTAGATAAATGGATGGCTGAGGATTGACAGCTGGGAGTCTTCAAGTATCCAAATTACCCAAGTTTTTCACCACTGTCTTCAAACACAGTTTGCTTATTTTTTTCCCTTTGCTTTAGAGCTTCCACAGGCTTCTGAGACTTTCTGCATTAGTAACCACACAGGCTTGTAAAGACACTGGATGTAAATTGGACAGACCTGATTAAAAGAAATACTTGTTGCTCATCTCTGTTGGATTAGGCTCAGCAGGGAAGATGTTCATTATTCTCCACAGATCTGCAGAGCAAAATATTTATTCTTTTCCTGAACTTACAAGCCTCCAACTTCCATCTAGTAATGAATCAGTACAATTTTTCACATTGTTCCTAATAAAAGTAAATAATTTTAATCATGCTGACTACTACTTTCTTTGTGTTCTTTTTCCTTATCTGATTGAATTGCTCTAATGTGATTTAGTGCAGCATTTGAAATTTATAGCTCTTGGTTCATACTGGTTGTGATAACTTTCTGTTTCCCTATTGGAGTTTGTATCTATGACTTTTAAATATCAGCTATCTGGATCCTGTCCTGTGATGTACTGGGTAACTGTGACTCCTACTGCTCTCAATAAAAGGTGCTGTCACTGCAGGATGTGTATAATGATTTAGTCAAAAACCATGCTCTCTCTTTTACATGTCAGACTTCACATTGCTGAAACTGCAACCCAGGATTTAGAAATAAAGTATTTTTAAAGATAAGTTTCTTGTCAGTGAGAAGTTATGACATAATGTTGTGTTTTGACTGTTTAATCTCATTCTACCTATTGTGATGCGCATCCAAAGAATATCTAGAGTATATACCATCTGAACACATTCTCAGGTCTTTCCTAGCACTGTTTTGACTCATCTAAAAGTCAAACTTCTCTGTTATTTAAGTTATTGCCAAACTCCATTTATAGAGTCAGCCAAGAACATTGATGATGTGCATTTTGGAGTCCTACAGATGAGGCACACAGCTCACTCCTTTGCTCTTACCAGGACTTGCATTCACTGGACTTGGCATTTGCTTTTTTTTTTTTTTATACCCTGCTTCCAATGTATTCCTCCTCTATGTATGAATTGGTTAGGAAATGAGAGGGACAACAGGGAAACTCATCTGTGCTAAATGCATGGGGCCAGGTAAGAGTTATCAGTGACAACTTCTTGACTCCTGAAGGCTGAATGCTTTGCCTACCCACCCCACAAACTCATGATGTGTGGAGGCTGATACCGTCTGGGTAAATAATAAACACTTAACATTACAAAGAATAGGTTGCAGAAGCTTTCTCTTACTTTCTGTTCATCAGGTTACTCCCCACAGACTCATGATGTGTGGAGGCTGATACTGTCTGGGTAAATAATAAACACTTAACATTACAAAGAATAGGTTGCAGAAGTTTTCTCTTACTTTCTGTTCATAAGATTACTCCTCAAGTGAAGGCCCTATT
>JBCJKH010068808.1:0-19830 GCA_039877255.1 Loriculus beryllinus | reverse complement strand
ACATTTACATCTTTTGTTGTTTAGATTTTAAGAAAGATCCAATTTAACTTTAGAAATACAGACTCTTCTCATGCTCTTAATATTGGGCATTGCATGTAAAACACAGTGATCACAGACAGGTCACAGGATTCATGCAAAGTTGGGAACTGTAGGGCAAGGCAAAAAAAGCAGTGGCTAAACCCCAAGGAAACAGGTAGCCTGAAAGAATTTAATCAACAAGGAATTATGGATTCCTTGACCCAAAATCCAAGAGCATAAACTCATGGAAATATGGAAAAGGGAGGGTAAAAATCAAGTCTGAAAACAAAGTAGCCTATAAAAATGGAAAAGCTTTTATTATCTTAATTGGGAAAGCTTATGAGAAACTATGAAAAATGTTACCTTGAGTAATGTCTGAAAACTATATAAATTGTTAAAATTCTTTGATGGGTGACACCAACTACATTGCTGAGACCATTTGCTTAATCAGAAATAGAAGAAACAAAGAGAAATAGTGAATTTATGTTACAGCACTGAGGGATTCTCATGCTGCTGCAAATGGCTGTTTAAATGGAGTAGTTTGTGGGACACGTAATTCCAGCTGACATGAGCAATTGTTGAAAAGCAAGAGGAAACCTGTCTGTGTGCTGCTTGTTAGAGTAACAGCTTGTGACTGCACTCAGAAACAATTCTTCTGAAGACCCAGTCTCCTTCTGTTACAAAGAGCATAAAATGGATTTTTGACTATGATAGGGAGTGTCATAGGTAGTTAGAGATATTGGTGAGCAAATATTTATCCACTGTCGCAAGAAATTTAAGTGTAAAGAATCTGAATATTAAATAATACCTAATGCAAGTGAAGTATGATAAATATTTTTTCAAACATGATTTTTAAAAGTATGCAAAAATAAAATTAAAAGAAATCCAAGATAATTCCAATTTGCTTTATAAAGTCTGTTCTTTAAAATTGTCGAAATCCTGTATTTTAATTTGCTCTCATGGGAAGATAAAGATCCTGTTCTGGACTGTGCCAGCACTGAACTGAGTAAATACTCCATGACTCCGTTACCACAATGACAAACCAAACTAACAACTTTGGCAGAATACCAGCCTGGCTACATGAATTTGGTTGTTCTGATACAATGGTGTTCTGGGTTCAGCAGTTGCAGTAATTTTTCTCAGTAGCTCATGCAAGTGCTGTGTTTTCAACTTTCAATCTGGGAACAGTGCTGATAACACCGATGTTTTTAGTTGTTGCTCAGTAATATTTAGTCTGACCAAGGACTTTCTGAGTCTCATGCCCTGCCAGGGAGAAGGGGAAGCCAGGAGGAAACAGAGACGTGACACCTGACCCAAACTAGCCAAAGAGGTACATACCACAGCACGTCATGCCTAGGATGTAGAACTGGGGGAAGTTACCTGGAAGGGCTAGATCACTGCTTGGTCGGGCTGGGTATTGGTCGGCGGGTGGTGAGTGGTTGCATTCTCTTCCCTTGGTATTTCCCTTATCATTATTATTGTTGGTGGTAGCAGCAGTGATTTGTGTTATACCTTAGTTACTGGACTGTTCTTATCTCAACCTGTGGGAATTACATTTTTTCTGTTCTCCTCCCCATCCCTCCGGGAGTGGGAGGGAAGAAGGGGGGGAGTGAACAAGCGAGACTGCGTGGCTGACAGGGTTTAAACCATGACAAATCTAGATCTGTGAAATGGTCCATTTAAAATGAAATAAATTATGCTCACATTTCAGTGGGGCCAACCTATTTTTAAAGTCTGCTCTGGAGTGGAGTCACTTGAGGTGTTGTGCTTGGATGTGCATGGATTGTGCTATTAACTTCTGAGAAGGGGCTGTGGCCGTGAGGAGCAGAGCTAGAAACCTCTGGCAGTGGATATTCTGTTGAAGGAATAATGACAAGGAGCAGCAGCCTGAAAATACAGATTTTATTTAGAATTAAAAGAGCAGTATTCTTGCTATTTCTGCAAACTCTTCCATGAGTATTTACTCCCTTACAATGAAGGAGCTACTCCCTATCTTAGGTACTTCCACATTCCAGTTTTGCTACAAGTGTATTTTACATGTCCTACATATCATGAATGAGTTGAACTGGCTGTATCTAAACTTGGAAGAAAGGATGCATAAGTAAAATCATAGAATCATAACTGTATTATGATTCTATGAAACACTTTTGCAAAGGATTCCAGTCGTCATATGGCTCAGTCTGATTCCTTTAGGTCCTTCCAGCAGTGTGACTGCTTTCATCTCTTTGCCTAGCTTTGCAATAGCCTGAAGCATCACAAAATCCATCAACCCTGTGCCCTTTGTTGTATTGAAGTGTATTCTTTGACAAACTGCCTCGAACAAACATACTTCAGCTAGTATTGAAGTCTATCTAAATAGGAATGTTTTGTGGTTCTTTTGTTGCTGCTGTTCTTGTTTTGTGTGGGAGGATGATATTTTTTTTGTTGTTGATTTAAGATGTTTCTGCAGTTTTAGAGATTTTTTAGTGCTGCATTTGGTGTTTGAAAGCAGCTGGGTTCTTTTATCTCTAAGCCTGCCAAATGGAATTTATTCCACAAACCCTTTGGCATTTTCCAGAACATGCTGCCAACCCTGACTTTTTAAAATAATTATATATCGCCTTTTTTCTGTTTTTTTTTTTTCTTATGTCCTCTGTCATCTTGTTTTCCAGGTATTTTTGATATAGAATAAAAGCTTCAAAATGTATGCATAAAGCAGGCACATTTGAAAAAGAAGCCTGAGTTTTGAAGAAAAATGAGGTGAGACACAAACGTAGATCAGAACATAGGTCTGCCAGGCATTTAGGATCAAATGTAGATCACCACTTTCATGCTGTGGTGTGCAGAGAAATCTCTGAATTCACTTTGTAGCTGGTAATTGAGCCCATGGAAATTGTTTCTGTGAGAAAGGAAAATCACAAAGTACTGCATTGCCCATGCAGTGAACACTGCTGTGTCGTGGATCAGTTTTCTATGCAAATGGTTTTTATTTTGTTTGGATTGGTCTTTTCAGTAGCGGTCTAATTCAGAGTTCCCAATGAAATAGGAAGGAATCCACATTCTGAACATTTGGAATGTCACCACAAATATTCCTGTTGAGTACTGTAAACGGAAAGTCAAAAATTGTTCAAAAAGAATTCTTTAATCAAATATGATGCAGAGTATATACATAGCTTCTACTCACGAGCCCCACAACATATAAACTTTTAAACTGTTGTTTTTCCATTTATCTGTATGTTTGTGTTGTATTGATAATCTTAGGAAAGAACAGTGATAATAAACAAGCTAATGATTCCCTCTAAAGGGGTGAAGCCTGAGGAATTGCCTGCATTGCAGTAGTTGTGGTTTAATGACTATTTGTTCAGAGGGAGAAGTACCTCTTGTCATTGCTGTGCAAGGGACAGGAGCATTCAATACTAGGGGATGTTCAAAACATTTCTGATGCAATTTAGGAATATATGTGTACATATCAGGTTCTTGCTCAGTGCCGCCTGGGCCAGATGGAGTACTACGACATGAATCATTGAAGAGGTCTGTGTGATAACCAAGGTCCTGGCATTCTCCCCATAGATTTCTTGTATGCTGGGATATCTCCAACTGATGTTAATCAGCGGGTATGACATTTCCTCCACAGTGACACTGGTACTCTGCACTGCCAGCTTCCCAGCCAGGCAGAACATCTTGGAAAAAGGAGGTCCTCCTCACTTTTTATGCTGTGTGATTACTTGTGGTAATATACTAGCACCTTGAAAATGGTCCAATACTCATGTCTTAATGATCGTCCACACCCATCAGAGCAGAATGTTTTATTTGTTGCCAGCTAGCCTAAAATCCCCCATAAGATAAAAGTGGAAGGGTAATTTATTTGCATATGCCAAATATAGACAGCAAAGTTAGTAGGTGCAGAGGTAAGCTGAAAGAAATAAAAGCAAATCCTTTTATCTACCTGTAGCTCTTCTTCAACTAACAGAGTAGTCAGAATACTTCAGTGCTTTGTAGCTGGGACCCAGTTCTTGGACAAAATTCACTGATTTGGATTTAAATGCAACTGATAGAAAGACCACTGTTTAGGTGTTGCTTGTATGTGAGAACTGGCTAAACTTGGACTTCTATTCAGGTTCAAGCATTCCCTCTTTTTTTTTTTTCATGGTTTCCTGCCATTCATGACTTTCTTAGGGGTCAGTTTGAATATTCTCTTACAGGACAAGTGACAGTTCACCTTACTGTAGAAATGTTCATGCATTTCAGATTTTAGCTAGGCAGAGTAATCTCCTTCCAGGTGGTATACAGGCTGGTTGCTTCGTTGGACTACAAACAAATCATTTGTTTAGTGCAAGATGAATTTTCTTTCAGCTGATTGATGATGCTCAAACCTCAGTATGTAGCTCTTCACAAAGCCATATCCTTATAAACCAATATCGGGTGTGGGAATGTAAAAGAGATCAGAAGTTAGCTACATTACCAATTCTTGATTATTCTGTTGGTTCACCATGCAGATAACCAGCATCTTTTGTGAGACAGTGGATTTGAAATCAAGAGATCCTGGGGCTTGAGAGGCACAATGACAATTTATTTCCTGAACCTGCAGACAAAAAGGAAGGGAAAGGATTTACTAGTGCAATAACTTCTTAGGTGCTGTGTGCAACTGTAGAAATATTGTTACCAGTAACAGAAAAATGTTTTCTTGCTCTACTTAAGCATGCCAAGGATAAAAGTAGCGTCTAGGTAATGTAGAGAAGTTGGGGGGATGAGGTCAGAAGGATTGCTTTCATTGCTGCTGAGTAGGGAATATACCAATTTATTTGCATACAATGTGACTTTGTTGAATTATTCATCAGTAAAGTGTTCTTTCCATCCAGCAGGTGTAAAAGTTAGGTCTGTGCACTTGTTTTCCAGAGTGAAGGTATTAGCTACTGTAGTACTGTGGTATATGATGGTCTACTGCAAAGAGGATGTCGATCGGAGCTCAAAATGAAATGTAACTGTGAAGATGACCCTTTACCACTACTTTGTAATAGCTCCACCTAATAATGCTACATGTGAAAACAAAGATTTGTTTGAATTAGTAGCTCTACTTTGTCCTTTATTATCAAATATAATTTCAGCTACACCAGAGGGACTTTAGCCTGTGTGTGTGTATATGTATATATTATTTTCCAATTTCTTTGCATGTGTACATAGATAAATTAATGAGAGTTGCTTAAAAACTGTGTAGGGCACAGCATAATTTATAGGGAAAATTGTCTTATTGACAATTGTCTTATGAATTGTCTTAATTGTCTTATGAATTGTCTTATGAATTTTACCCATTAGTGTTTATTGTAACTTTTTCTTCTTCTTGTTGTTGGTTGGTTGGTTTTTTTTTTAATGGAAAAAAAAATTCCATTTCACCTTTGATCTTGTTCAGAAGACAGACCCACTTCTTAAATATTATGGATGAAAGCTCAGCTCCATGGAGGCCTGTAGCAAATATCTCATTGACTTTACAAGATCTTGCTCTGAATTTATAAAGTGGTAAAGCACTACTAAACCACACATGCCACAATGCACACCCAAAATGCCAGTGGTTTCTTTTCAGGGATTGGCAAAAATGCTGTTGTGAGATCATGGGGTATTAAACTAGTGTTTCTATTGTCAGATATTTAACAAAACATTCTTTGGTATGCAGAGGAATGATACTAAACACTCCACTCCCAAAACTGTTCTTAATGTCAAAGGGACATTATACATTTTTACATGTTACTTTTTGATTTTAAATATATTTGTCTATTTACAGTGCTTTGGAATTTGCCTTTGAATGCATAAGAGTTATCTGCATTTGCCTAAAAAAGTCAGTATTGCGTTCAGCATGGTTTCAAAATATCACGATTTTGTGTATGAGCACAGTGTAGGATAAAAAGCCTCTGAAAATCTGTTAGAAGCTTCTCCAATGTGTTTCTGACTTGTTTCAGAAGAACTGTGTCTAGGAATATCTGGAAGAATCCTTGGTACTAAGATAAGTACACTTAACTGTAATTAGGAACGAAAATGATTTTTCTATAGATCACTGTACATTTCAGAAAGTAGTACTGTCTTTCAATTTGAAATCGATCTAGATATGAACTACTCATTGAAAATCAAAGAGTTCATAATTAATACCAACTCAAATCCATACTGATCTGCTCAAGAACTGTCATACAGATGTGAAATGCCAGAGGAAACATGGACCTGTAATAGTGAAGCTGCATCCAAACAGTTTAGTAGGACACATGAAATAGAAATAGATGCACCATGGCTGACACATTTAAGACTGTTGATGTTTGTATGTTTTTTTTCTTGGGTATATGTGATTTCCCAAAATATGGGCCTTCCTATGGACATGTTCAAAATAAATTGCTTTTTGTAAAGGACTCAGCTCATAGACTACACTGGTCATCTTGTGTTTCCATATTTAAATGGATTTTTATGTTTAATTCACTGAATTAAAGATTACCTCTTGATGTGACTTAGTACAGAAGGGAGACTCTCTAAAGGTGTAGTTCTCCTTACAGTCAAAAGATGGTAGTACAATTTCTATTCCAAGCAGCAGAGCAACAGAACAGGAGCTATACATCCATTGTTTGCATTTATAGGAAGGCAACAAAAAAAGGGTGAATCCATAGATGTGATCACAACAACCACTTGTTTGTCAAGCAGCAGTTATGATTATGGTCTCTGGTAGTCTGTAATTGTGGATGTGGCCATGATGGCCAGGTTTATTTGGTTCTAACGCAGCTATTGAGCCAGCTGGTGCCAGGATGAACATCTGTAGCGAAGGGTTTAATGAAAGGCTTAGGGGGCTGAGAGCACACAAAATGAAAATGCCCTTTTCATCATCTCTGATGTTTTTAATAAAGCCTCTAAAAGCAACAATTGATGTAAGTAAGGCAGCAAGTTTAATTAGGCCTAACTATTGACTAGTATAATGTTAATCTCAAAGTATTTTATAGTGAGATACAAATAGTTCATAGCAAGAAACTGGAGCTTCTATGGAAAAGGGCACCAGAGTTTTCATAATCTAAAAAGGAGAGAAGTCTCCATGCACTAACTGCCCAGAGATTTAAGACAGGCTTTCCCTAAGAAATATGGGCTCTTTCTATCGCATTTTACTTTCTAGGCACAAAAAGCAAATAAGGTGCTGATGCTAGAGAAAAGGAGCTATTTATCTGCTTTTTCACTAGTCAGCAATGGAATTTCAATCCCATTTGGTCTGTAATCAATCCTGTTAGAGCAGTTGTTTGCTTGAGCATTCTGTTGATTATAGCAGAACCTGGAAAGCTTATTTTACACAAGGGATACACGACCTTCACCAAAGTAGAAACATTTAGGATCTAATATTCCTAACACAAAATATTTAGATGTGTATGATGGTGCACCTGAGCTGAGAAACCAGGAACATGGCTGCGTGCAGTGTGTGCAAAGATTGTGATGGAACATTTGTATCCTTGAGTAATATAGCAAGTACTTCTGTGCACTCTGAGGTGCTACCATGAATCTACTTAGAAACAGACTAGTAACTTGAGATCCTATAATACAAGTGCTCTGCTTTTAGATTTGCAAGATCTGCTTCAAGAATTCCAGTTCTGTACTGCAGTGCCTGTAAAAATTATGCTTAAAAAATTACCTTAACAGGTTACACCTAGGCACCAGAATTAGGCACCTATGGAGTCAATGAGGAGCCTTCAGGCTCAACGAAGAAGTAGCCAAAAGAAAATGAGCATAGGGCTTTGTCCAAATTTTCTTGCTTTCCGGAACCAAGATGCAGTTGAGAGCTACTTTGACGACTTTTTAATACCCTTACAGATGTCATCTACTGCAGCAGGACTCTATTTGGACAAGCTCAAGCAAGTAGTGGTATTTTCAATTCCATGGATTCAGGTTGAAGGGTAAAATGAGATATATTGCCAAAAAAACTGTGCAGGTCAAGTCAGAAGCCTATTTCTGGGGTTGATGCGGGAGCATTATGCTGCAAAATGAAGGGTTTCTTTTCTATTCCCTGATTACATGCTCAGCCTGGGAACAGGAGGAAGTTTGCAATTCCTGGAGTCAAAAGATTAGTTCCAGGCACTGGAATTATCTGATTTTGTCTAAATAAGTATTTGTATTACATAGGGAAAATTATGGAGCAGACTCATACCTTTGATTCCTTCCCACACAAGCCATCACTTGTAGAAATCAGGAAAACTCTGTATATGGGGAAGGACTTCTGCAAAATCTGAAGGAGAGAAGAGATACTGCTAACATACCTCATTGCAGCTCTGTCCTCCCTCTTCCAGCAATCTTTGTCTTAAATCACAATGGTTTCTGCAGCATTCTAGTTGTCTGTGAGAATTCGTTTTTTCAGGCATGGTATAGTGTGTGGTTCCTAAATTATAAGTAATCCATTCAACTGATTTGGACTGGAGTGCTGGAAAAGATTGCTAACAAGTGCTTTGAATGAATGCTTTCATAATTTCCATTCCACTTGGAACCTTCACAAGCCCAGAAAATTGCTCAATTCATTCTAAATTGGAGGTAAAGCCATAAAGAGGTCTAACCAGCTGAATGAGTTGGTCACATTGGAATAAAATTCTCCTGGTGGGTAATTTTGGTTTGTGTGTTTTAACTTGTTTCCTTGTATTTAACAAACATAAAGGCATTCCAAGTAAGTAGGGCTGTTTGTGGAAAGTTCCCTCTGGATGTCCCTGGAGTGTGGAGGCATCCATTTCAGTTCAGAACTTGTAGGGCACAAATGATATCTCAGGAGGTGACAGAATGTCTCTGCGTTGACTTGATGAAACAGGAGAACTAAAGTAATTATTTCTTACTCTTTTTTGAGCTTCCTTAGCTAAAAGGGCTAAATGAAAAAGTTCTGAATGCTGGTTATGATGATGGTGTTGAGGTATTAAAATGCAGGAAGAAAAAGGAAGGTGGATGAGGCAAGGACCAAGTTGTGACACCAGCTGCTCATTTGTTTTCCAAATAACACTATGTTTGGCTTCCCTTTCACAGGGACATCTTCCCATTTGTATACCAGTGCCTCAGTTCCACCTGCTATCTCTTACCTGCTGTCCTGTAGTAACCGTAAACCAGACAAATTTGTATCATAATAAAGGCAGGGTAGACCCCTGCAAACAGGACACTGTGTTCAAGAGGCTTTTGCTAGATTCAACATAATTAAAATGTGTCAAGTTGTGGCTGAAATCACTAATAGCTGTTAAAGGCAGAACCTGCAGCACTGATCTTCCATGTGACACTAAATCCAGGAGATAGCTAAGAAGCTGTGCTGTGCTTCCTGGATGCAGTGTCCACTGGGTATGAGACAAATTCAACAGCACTTTTTTCCTCTTTCAAAGCTGCAACACTAGATACAATCCAGACCTCAGCAGAGAAATATGGAAACTCGGGTAAGTTTCTTTCTACTCTGTGCATTTTGTATCTACAAAGCAGATTAAGACTGCTGGCTACCATTCTTCTTTTGATGTTGTGGGGATTTATTGCTTGATTTTTGTTTAGTTGGTTGGTTCTGAATTTCAGTTTAAAAGCATTTGGTTTCATGAACATTTTATTTGTGTAGAATGTGTACAGAATGAGTCTGAATAAATGTTAAGTGTCAGCATTTCAGGTAGGATAAGTTTATTTCCTTTGCTGATGTAAGAGAAAATCTGGAAGCATTTGGAGTATTTTGTGTTGAAAAGGGAAATGGTATCATGCAGTCTTTGTCATTAGAAACCTATAGATGCAGCAACTTGTACAGCAAGGAAAATCATCAGGTTACAGTAGATAGTAGAATTAGGAAGGTGTTTTAGATCCAAGACAACTTTGCCACAAACACAGGCAGCTGAGAGAGTTCTTGTCATTCTGATATGATAATCCTTGACCCAGTAAATGAGGGTCCATTCTCATATTTCTTGAAAATATAATCTTAAATGATGCATGCTCTGCACTTTCCCTAGGAAGAAGGCTAAGCATCCTGACTGGGATGAGTTCCTACACTGGCTTTTTGCAGGTCTCTTGATTATTTTTTTCCTACATTGCTCATCTCTCTTAGGAATAGACAGACTTGTATTTAGCTGTTCACAAGGTTTATTTGATGCGAAGCACCTTGTTTAGAGATGGTATTTTGCATCTTACATTACTAGAATATGTAATTTTACAGAGTAGTCTATGTTTCATTCTCCAGGCAGTTGAACATCATCTCTGCTTCTCACCCTAGGGAGTGACTAGTTCATTGGCCATGTCATGCAATCATATCACAAAAACCTTGGGGACTGTCAGTGTTTAATCTGCCCTTAATGAAGCCTGCCAGATCAGTTTACACTATTTGTCACTATTTTCTGGCCTGGCAGCCAGGGGCTTGGCAATGATTTCTACTTCTAAAACAAAGAAGCAAATAGGCAGGGCTTCAATTAGGAGCATTAACTGGAATGGAAATCTATGAGAAACCCAGGCAGAAATCCACCTTTGATCTGTTTCCTATGTGTTCTAGGCTAGATGAAATCAGATTAGTTTTAATCCCCATAATGATTATTTCCTTGGCTGAACTCAGGCAAGATCCATGAAGGGACTGAGGCCAGATGTAGGGCCTGACTACTTTCTGGGGTAGACAAGAGTTCAGGAGCCCTCGAAATGAAAAAATCACAGTGGAGTGCAGCCTTGTACACAGCAGTACTGTTTATCAGGGACCATGTACAGAGCTGATTGTGTGTTTCTGCACCGAACTCACAGCATTTCTGGTTTATGAGTCAGTATGCAGATCCCTGCCAGCTCAGGTGAACATGCTCCCACGTTGTGAACATGGCCTAAAGTACCTGGTGGCCACTTCGAATGCTTCAGGCAGAAATGTAGGCCTTAAAAATCTGCCACGTAACCCAGACGTCTGGAGATGCGAAGTAGCAGCAAGGGTTGGGCATCTACTTATACCTAGACATGTCAGGACCATCACAGAACACACTCTGTGCTTGTCTTCTCTGAAGCAGTTAGTCTGGCATTGCTCAGAAAGCACCCATTAACCCCAGAAAAATAGCTTATGCCATCAGGGACACAGAAACCTGAGTCTACTCCTAATGAAAAAACGATTACTGAAGCAGAGATTGGATTTTCAAGGTTAATGTCTTAAACAGCAACCAGACCACTGTTCTACATAGTAGTCTTTGTTATCTTCCTCAGTCCCTTCCTTATTTAGTAGTGTCAGGACAGCAGCTTCAGGAGGATTCCTACCTTAGAATAACCTAAAAAGACATGATTAAATAAAGGAATGTTGGTTAAACTTTCATCTGGCTGCTAGTAGGTTTAAACCCCAACCTGCCATCTCTTGAATTGCCTCTGTCTCTTCCCCAGTCAGTTTTTGTGAGAAAGGGAAGTTAACTCAAGAGAATGGGTATGTATGAATTCCAGTTGGAGTTGGGCATTTTTCTGCAGCTCAGTTGAGGATGCCAAGGATACATTAAGATCTTGGCATTTCATGGCAGCTGAGTTAGGCAGCTCTGCGCCAATGTGCTGGCTTTTGTGGATGTCATTCCTGTGGATTGCTTAAGCACAGAACTCTTGGCAGAGGCATCTGCAGACTGGAAGGCACCTTGTGGTTAGGAGCTGACACCCCTGTCTGTGCCTCTTTGTGATTCTGTCTCTCCCTTTATTTACCGCTAAGATTTTTTTCTTCATCGAAAGCATGTCAATCCAACTAGATAGAAAGGAGGACTTTTTGTCTATAATAGCATCACAGGAGGAAAGAGATTGCAGTATCAAAAGCAATATAAATCTGATGAGCAGTCAATACCCTGGAAATGGAAGTAGCTTGTCTATGTAAAAGCCTACCATGGAGTTAAGTGGGGTGTGTCAACTAGAGATTTCTTTAGGGGTAAATAATGTCATACTGTACAAAGGGTTTCTTTTGACACTTTATCGCTGAGCAAAGCCATATGTACTATTGTGTTGCTAATGTATTTTTTCATAGGCTTGATATAATGAATGGCTTGGGAAAAGATGTGGGGAACATACAATAAATACTGCTGGAATGGGTGGTTACCATTTTAAATAACCACTGGAAGTCTGCCTTTCTCAGCTGTATGCTAGGCTGTAGGGTTGCTATCACGTTCAGTGACGTGTGCCAAATCATGTCCAGGTCATAACAGCTCAATTACATATTTTTCGAGTCTATTCTCTGAGAGACCATTACAGCAGATCCTGGGCTGTCAAGAGAAACTTGGACTCCTGGAGAGAGCTAAGTCCCTCCTGGAAGGAAACTTAACAGTAAGTTCACAGGTTACAGCTGCATCTCTGTGTGTCTGAGTCCTGCTGTGAACGCAAATCTTTCTTTTGTTTGACTAACTGCCTTCTCAGCAGTATCTCAGCCAAGTCCCTTACAGTGTGACCAGAAATCCCAGTAACTTGGGATCCCCAGGTAGCTAAAGCAGAGTTTAAGGAAAGAAATCTAAATGCTTTGTGAGATGCTCAACCCTGAGGTTGGTCTCCAAACACCCTGTGTGATGCTTGAGAAAGCCACAACTGTCCATGAATTGGGTACACACAGAATATTTACATAGATAAATGAGGGGGGATCCAAGTTCATGCTGCTTCCATGCTGAGCTGGCTAGAGGTTACTTAGCTCAGTCCAGAAGCTGTGTAACCATCTTGGCTTTCATTGTGCTATGCTTTTCTGTGTTGGGAGCGTTGGCACAGCTATGATAAGTAGGGTTTTATGTCATTTTATGTTGGGTATTTGCAGCTTTTTTTTTAATAAGCTATTAACTTCATTGCTTTACATTGTTATAATATTCGTTCCTCAGTTTGTCCCTGTTGCTGTCTTTGTGCAATGTACTCTTTGAAGTTTTAAGCAGAAAAATGTCAGAACTGCACTGAATTTAAGTGACAGCTTAGCTCTTCCTAATCTGCTTAAGGAATCTTTTCATTTTAGTGCTTCTCTTTTGAATATATTGTCTGTCCTGGGGCCACTAAATGTGTTTCACTAGGCATTGTCCAATTATTCTTTAATTTTGGATTTAAAATGAATTCAGAAGTGCATGTAGGTATTCTGTTGAAAATATTTTATTTTTCAGTTTTGGAAGGCAAAAGATTGTAACACATTGTGGTGGTTATGTCCTGTGGATAGAACATGAGAACCACGGGGTTCAAAGGGAGGCCTGACTCCTGTGTAATGTTTGACTAGGAATGTGATATTCGATAAATCATAAAAGTTTCAGCCATGTAAGATGCAGAGTGTGTCCTGATAGGACTGAATTTTCTCAAATCCAGTTGAATTTAACACTATGCACTAAATCTCCTTTGTTTTTCTGGGTAAAAGGAGATAATGTTCAATGCTTTCACATTTTCATGTAACACTTGAGTTTTGCAGACAAAAAGGTGTTTGCACAGCCTGTGACAAAATACTGCTCTGTGTGATTGTCAGGATAGGTCTGCTGTCTAGGTCAGTTTGGATATTCGATGCAAGCTATGGAGCAATTTTGTTCTGTAATTTAAAAGTCAAACTTTTCCCAGTACACAGAAACCCTTTTGGAGGATTTTGTATTAGAGAATGTCTCAATGCTCATGGAACCAACAGTTTTTTTAGATGATGAAACTACAAATAGAAGCAGCATCCGAAACAACACCTCATTTCAGGCAGCATGAGTCTTATTTGTAATTATGTCTCTGCTGTGCAAAAAAGGAATATAAACGTGGGGTTTGAAGCAATGCTTCCTGCCTGCTCTGTCCCACCTGGAAAGACCTCATGTAAGTTTGGGGGAAGTGTTCTGGTGCTCTCTCTTGTTCATCTTCTGAATAAGAGTAGAGAAGAAAACTCAGTCCCCATGTATATTAATGTAGTTCATGCTAATAACAGTTGCTAGACTGGCAGGTCAGGAGAGATCTTGATCCACTGAGTCACAACACAGATACCGCAGACATAAGTTTTTACTGAAGTTTCCCCAACAATATTTTTCAAACTGAAATCACTGATTTTGTGTAGAGGTAAACAGGCAGTTAAACTGCCTTCGTAACCATTTGGCTTTTGATTTATATTTCCAACAAAAGGGTCATCCGCAAGGATGGCTGCAGATAAGGAGGGGGACATCTACCTACCCATTTCACAGGAGACACAAAACATCTGTGATGTGACTTCCCCTTCATGTAATTCCCAACCCAGGCAGGTCTTCAGCTGCTGACTTTGAAGGCAAAGTCCTCTCACTCTGCCCAGTCCCATTACAGGGGCCCTAACCTTCCTGCCTTCCCCGATATAATCTGACAGATCTGCCCTCTGCACTGCAGCTGTGGGCACACTTGTTTCCTCTGCGCTTAGAGGAAAGTTGCATTAACAGCAGTGTGCCTTTTCTGCCTCTGCCTCACTGCACGCTATGTCTCACTGACTCACGTAGCTCCTTTGAGGAGCTTCCTCGGGTTTTAACGTAGCGTGATTTCATAATGTAGAGTTAGTGACTTTGATATTTCAGTTTTGAATGGGGTAGATGTAAGCAGAATTTGGGCGTACATGACTAAGTGAAGTCCTGGTTGCTGGAAGAATAAACACACAGAAAAAAGCTCCACCCTGTAAGATGCAATATTGATTCCTACATTGTCAAGTAAATGCTTCCCTTCTGCCTTGCTTACCACACATGCTAAATAATAGACCTTGTTTACTGGAATTTACAAATTATTTTGTCTTTGTGACTGTTGCAATGACAGTGCCCCCTGCACTCTCATTTCATTTGTAACATCATTTGGGGTTTTTTATGCTGCATTTCTAATGCAGTTTTTAAATAACTATATTTCTCCCCCCCTTCCACCCGCTCCCCAATCTACTCTAATTTTATAATGAGAATTTCAGTGCTGGATTATTTTGAAGGAAGAATCTAGGCCATATACATTATGTAAGGTTGCCATAGTAACATTTTCTCCGAGGGGAAAACTGACTGTCTGTAGTTTCCACAGAAACCACTCCCCGCTGAGACAGGTGCCTCCAAGGGAAGTGGAGGGAATATAAATGAGAGAGAGGAAAAAGACGTGCACAGATGTCATATGATCTCTGCGGCATCCCTGCACTGTAGCAAACTCAACTGAACATTTCTGGGCTTATTTTCAGTTTGATGTTTTTGATTGCATCACTGGCACCTTCTCTTGTCACATAAACTCTGTCCACTCTTCCCTCACATGGAACTGGTTTTGCAGCTGGAGGTACGGCAAATGCTCCACCTTGATGGTGAACTGACCACATCAGATGCTAAAATCCAGTGCTCTAGGAACCGCTGTGCGTGGGAGAATTTAAATGGTAAAGGAGAATCTTCCCCCTTTTTTTATTAACTTGTATTTTTCCTGAAAGAGGACAGCAAAGAGAGACAGGTATGGAATTACTTCCTTCCAGAAAAGGAACCAGAGAGGAATGATGCTCAACTGATTTGTCAGTTAATGTTTTGTTCTTTTGGGGTACAAGCATGCACTGCTAGGAAAAATGTATTCTGAAAGATCAGGAGGTAGTAAAAAGGAATTAAGTCCTAGGATTTACTAACTGAGGAAAAAAAGGAGAAATGTCTAATGTACTTTAATGTCACAGAGGCAAGTATGGATTAACATTTCTGAAATCCTTTTGCACATTTATTTCACAAATACTGTTGGTTTGTTTAATTTTCTCCTTCAAGGGCAATAAACCCGTGACATTCATTCAAGGCTTAGTGCAGCCATAACTACAGATTAACGCACTGGCTACTTCATCTTCATCCTGTCATCTCTCTGCTGCTTTAAGGGGAAAGCAGGCTGACATGGTTATTAAATCTGGCAGCTGTGTTGTATGCACATGGGAAGCAAGTAGAGCGCAGCATATAGAAAATGAGTAGCTTTCAGATAACAGCCTTTTTCACTGCTGCGAGGCTTGAAAGGCAGTCTAAAAAGCTCTTTCTCTTCTTTGTAATCAACCAGTCGCTGGATCAGTGCGCAAATATCACAAATACAGTTGCAAATGTAAGTATTCTTTGCCTGCGTAGTGCTTTCAGATTGCTAATTAGGGTTTGTACCTCAGACTTCTGCTTGAAAAAGCAGAGAGACGAAGGCTGAAAACATCCTGACAGGGAAAGCTTCTCTGCAGTATTGTTCAGCCTTTCAGCGGAAGAGCTACTGACGGGAAAGGATGTGTGAAAGCTTTCAGGAGCAAATAGTTTGCAGTTGTGCTTGCTTTTTGGGATGTATGCTTGCTGCTTTGTGAGGAGAGAAGCCAAGCAAGTGCAGGAGGTACTTCTAGAGGAATGTTTTTCTGCTTAGATTAGGTAATATTAGAATTAGCAAGAAACATACTTCAGCAGTGATAGGTGGCCAGTGAGCGCAGGGGAGAGAAACCTGCCATGGTAGTTTTCATCTGGAATCTTCTCTTTAAAAATCCATAAATGCAGACTCAGACTTCTCATTAAGAAACTCAACAGTACCTTATTATCAGAAGCACAAACAGTCATCATAAGGGGCACCAGTAAGTCCGCATCTGACCTGATTAAGGACGATGAACATAGTATGGTGAGCAATGCATGATTTTCACCAATCTCACTTTGTCTGTACATGAAGGTGATCTTTATCTACTGTGTGGCTGAAGGAAGTACAGTAAGGTGGTTGGGAAGAAGCAGAGTTGAAGGTTTGTCAGTGTTGTGGTGATAGTGTAAGGAAAAGAATGGGTATTTGTTAGTGTTTTTGGTCACATAGCACTGAAGGAACAGTGTATTGGTTTTCATTCTCCTTTCTAATTGAAAGCTTTTATAGTGCCATTGTAGTATTGAGTTTATTGTTAGTGAATTCTTACGGTGCTGTGAATGAAATCTGCTTATTGAAACCAGCCTGTGATCAGTACCAACTAGAAATGTCAGATTAATTGCACAAGAAGTGCAGGCTGTAGCCAGTTTGTGTTGCCATATCACATTTCTTGCTTTATTTACAGATCTTGTTATTTCTTAGGGAACATTGTGGTACTGTAAGCTTTTCATGAACCATGTGAAAATGTCATAATCACAGTTAACAGGTGACTGCCATTAAATGACTGAGGGAGACTATACTGTGTTGTTTGCTACATATAGACAGCTAAAGATATTAATGGTATAACCCCCTGATAATGCTGCTATAACACAGGTATGTTTGGTCAATCCGTTGTTTATAAGCTGCTTTTGCAATATTTCAGCCTGTCTTACAGATTTATGTGCCAAAATGCCTGCCTTCATTGTAGCAAGTGAAAGGTGATTTTGGAGATTCTCTTTCCTTCCTCTTGTCTCCTTTTCTCCTCATACAAATCAGAAATTCATAGCTTCCCTGAAATTTAGCTGTGAAAATGGTCACTTTTGATGACAGCTGTGCAACCAAGTTTCCCAAGGCTGAGTGGCAGCCAGCCAACTGCTGAGACAAGTGGTGACCTTTCAGGATAATGTCTCTCACAAAAATGTCAAAACATTAAAATGGCAGACATCAAATGCCATGTGCGTGGGGAAGGATTGTCAGCTGGCAGGCTTTCAGCTGAAGGCAGTTAATCCACTGCTTGCCTGGATTAAACATGGAAAACCTCTGCCTAAGTCTCAAAAATGTAGAGAAATTACTATTGCTGTAGCATCTAGGGACACTTTTATTGGAAGGTCGCTGAGCTAGGTAGTGTATAGAGACAGAAGGTAATCCTTGGCCCAGATTGCTTACAAGCTATATTAAAAATAAAGGAAAAAGCTTGCCACCTCTCTTGTTTTGGCATTTTATCTGAATTCAGAATACAGATGTCAGTAGTTGTATGTTATAACTGAATTGGTCACCAGGATATTAGAGTTTGCCTAGACAAACTAGACATGGGCTTGAAATTCTGTGGAATTGAAATAAGAAAATAACATACACTTACTATGACCTTATTTTAAAACTGTCTTACTGATTCACTTGGAGTATCTCCCTTAGGCTGTTAATGTTTAGCTGTTAAGTTAATGAAGTATGTTAATTGAAATTAACTCAACTGACCAAAGCATGACTATAATTACAAAATAGTTGTGGGCCACCAAATCATGAAGACACTTTTGTCAATTACTAAGTTAATAAGACTCTTGATAAAATTAATTACTAAGGCAATAATATTAAGTTTAACGAAACATGTTTACCTGTGGTTATTTACAGGATCTAAATATCAATTCTAATTATTGACATGACACACAACTATCATACAGTAATTGACTCATGGGTCATGTACTGTGATTCGAGCAGGTGAACTGCGGGGATCATAGTGTGAAATAAAAGTCTTTATCTGTATTTTCTATAAGCCAAATCTTTCCCGTCTCTCTGCCCTTCTAACAAGTACATTTAACATCACCTTTTTGAACAGTGTGGTATAAAGTATGTGGTATTTTTATACCCATAAATTGGGGCTGAATCTGCCATCTGAAATGAGTCATAACAACTTGACGGTTTACAAAGCCATACTATAATACACTATTCCATTCTGAAGGTATTTCATTTATTCACTTTGTACACTCTTCAGATCACCCTTCATGAGGCAGGACTGTAGCACAGGAAAGTAAGCTATAACTTAACTGAGCATTGTAACTGACAAAACTTGGGAAAATTTCACAGTTCTTTCTGGAAATTTCTGTTGTGCAAACCACTATGATTTCTAAGTGCTGATTTTATTATGAAGTCATATACCTAGTTGCATATGCAGGAATAGAAAAGCTAAAGGATCCCAGAGGGCCAAGTTGCAGTTGGAAAGACACAATGCATTGCATTTCTCAGGGTTTTTTAATTTCAGTTTGAAACTGTGCTTTGCAATAGTATTTTTTTTTGCATTGACACTGCAACTTGTATAACTGTGGTGACATATTTAGCACTAACAGTGGGCATTGGTGTCAAACAAAATTTAAATATATTCTGATAACATCACTGTTGTCCCTTCCATAAAGCAACTGAAAGAATCTAAGTGAATGCAAGCTGCCAAACATGAAGGGCTATTGTACTCATCAAATGTTTTTTTCCCCATTTTTTGTTTTTCCATACAGAGAACAATGAATGAAAGAGTCTGAAGAGTCTGGAGAATTATTTGCATGCATGCAATCAATCATAAATCCAGCCTGATCTGGATGGATAAAGCAGTAGTTTATCAATCTGGTTAGCTAGTACTTTGATTTTGCAGAACTCATTAGTTCAGGAATATTAAGACATGTGCCTCTTTTTTTATGAGACAATAATATGATTCTCAAATGGATAAGCCAGAAGGTCAAAGGCAAAATAATTTATCCTGAGGAGTGGTATGGATTACTGTTAAGAACTTTCTAAAATCCTCTCCTATCATTCATGTATTTCAAAGCATTTCTTAAAGTAATGACCTAATTTTAAAGGCAGTAAATCAGAAATAACCAAATCATCAGACCTCGTTTGTCATTTAGAAACATGGGTATCCTTAATTTAAAGGCTTCAGTTCTTTTGAGACCCCTTTAGGTATCTAGGGGAGTAATTTGAAAAAGTCAAATACTTCTGTCCCCTCCTCCTCTTCAATTCAGTGAGAATTAGCTCATGCAATTGGTCTTTTTGAGAACTGAGAGAGCCTACTTAACATGAGCTACCTCTGTTGAATACATTGTGATGAACCAGCTTCCATTCGTCTTTGGATGAAAATAGGTTCACTGGAATATATGCCTTTGGCTCTTTCTTGGCAGAATGCAGAGAAGGACTTCCTCCAAGGTGGCAGGGCTAGGTTTTTGGACATCTAGGACATTGACTCCTTTGACATTCTTAGTGTTGCACTACTAACCTACCTGAATCAATAGATTGTTAGAGCTTTGTTGCAGTATGTGTAGCCCTCAGATAGATTTTAAATTAGCCATCAGTTAATGCTGAGGCATTAGGTAATTGCTA
>JBCJKH010068799.1:0-13449 GCA_039877255.1 Loriculus beryllinus | reverse complement strand
CACAGGGGCTTGGAGCAAGCTGCTCCAGTGGAAGGGGTCCCTGCCCGTGGGAGCAGGGCTTGGAGCTGGAGGAGCTTGAAGGTCCCTTCAACACAAACCAGGCTGGGATTTACAACCTTATCACATCCCTCGATCAATCCTTCATCATCTGGGTCTATTAATATTTTAAGCCACTCTCCAGGCAGTGCATGAGGAAGGAAGGAACAAACCCATCCCTCCGCACTCAACTAAACCTCAGCAGTTCTGCTGCAAGCTGGGGAGGGTCCTGGGGAGCTGCTCATCCCCTTGGAGGATTCCCACCCTCCCTTTCCTTCCTGCTATTGCTGCCCGGGCAGGACATCACCCGTCCCTCCCGGCGTGTCCAACCCTGCCTTTTCCTTCTCGTTTCCCTCCAAAGCCACCTCCTTCACAGTAGCGAGCTCATCAGTGAGAGGCAGAGGGAGGAAAAGCAATTCAATGGAGCAGGGCTGGGACAATAAATAGGAAACTGAGACACAACAGAGCTGTGTGCGCTGCAGATGAAGGCGGAGAGATGCTGCTGCTGGTGCCCGCCCCACTGCGTCACCCCCGTGTGCCAGCCCCTCCTGGGCCACAGGCAGTGGGAATGACGAGGAAATCACACTTGGATCACAGCAAGGAGTCCCTGTTGGGCTGCCAAGGCAGAGCGAGCCAATGCTCCATTTCAGATGGTTTCTGCCACTCCAGTTCTTCCCCATCTCTGTGTTCCCTGCTGCCAAGGCAGGAAATGCACGGGAAAAGCCACCAACGCAAGGAACTCCAGCAGGAGGGTGAGGGAAAGGGGGCAGGAAACGGTGCTCTATGAGTAAACAGTCTAGAAAGCAAGGAAATTCATATTAAATAGGACAAGCCCACCCCTCCCTGCTCCAGAGAGGAAGCCACAGGCATTTGGAGACACCTTCATTTATGTATGTGCATGACTGTCCTGAACATCAATCACAGCCTCCCAAAACATCCACCCTGGACCCCACCACCCTTTTGGACCTGACCATCCCCACTGGTGGGATCTCTTGTGGTGGAGGCTGGATCTGTGGTTGCAAGAGGTGATGGGGCTTCCTTTAGGATTCCCTCTTTGGAGAGAACAACCAGCCCTGCACCCCTCCACTGTGCTCAAGTCCCTTTCGTAGCCCTAACAGAGACCAATTTATTTCCATTCCTATTCCAAGAGCAAAACTAAAGCTGAAGCTAATGGCACCTCCACATTGCCTGTCACCAAGCTCAGCTCCAGGTCCAAGGTGATTCCCACAGCCTGATGCTCCCACACGAGGGCAGTTTTTCATGGAATCATAGAGGAAATGAAGCCCTCACATATCACTTGAGGGAGAAAGGGTGCAACACTTCCCACACTAATCCAATGCTGAGACAGGCAGCGACTCTCCCACCTCCACATCCACCTCAAGGGCTGTCTGCAGCCATCAGCAAGCCCAGCTCTGGGTGATCAGTGCTGGACACCCACCAATACAGAAGTGTCAAACCTACACTGGAAAGAGCCATTTGCTGTGAAATGTGTCCTTATAGCCCAGCAGTAATAATGAGCAAGAGCTGGTGAGGATGGTGCTTGATGCACTTGGGTTTTAGACAGGGTTAGTAGAGAAGAGAAGGCTGTGTGGAGACCTCAGAGCAGCCTTCCAGTATCTGAAGGGGACCTATAGGGATGCTGGGGAGGGACTTTTCATTAGAGACTGTAGTGATATGACAAGGGGTAACGGGTTAAAACGTAAACAGGGGAAGTTTAGATTGGGTATAAGGAAGAAATTCTTTACTGTGAGGATGGTGAGGCACTGGAATGGGTTGCCCAGGGAGGTTGTGAACACTTCATCCCTGGTGGTATTCAAAGCCAGGTTAGGCAGAGCCTTGGGTGGCACGGTTTAGCGTGAGGTGTCCCTGCCCATGGCAGTGGGGTTGGAATTATATGATCTTAAGGTCCTTTCCAACCCTAACTATTCTATGATTCTATGATAACAGGCATAAAACCTCTAGAAAGTCCACAGTGACAATTAAAGTTTCCAATAGTCAATCATTTGTATGCTGCTTTGCTTTACAAATTATTCAAGATTATCTTGAATGTGACTTTAATTATCTAAGTTTGATTGCCAAAGTTCCTAACTGTATTCTTCTGGTTTATCTTTCTTAGCAGAACTTTTAGAATTTGCTGGAGAAGGGAGTCTATAATTGATCCAAGCACACTGGTTCAGACTCAGGCAAGTCTTAATTGCATCTGTGATTTTGGTGATGCAAAATGAAAACTACTGAAAGTCTTTTTCTACAACGTGACAGATAAAGCCAAGTGGTGTGGCAATACTGAAACACTTGTCATTTCCAGTGGAAAACTGTATGACTGTCTTCTTTGGCAGTCAAATCTTGATTTTTTTTCTACACACAAGTATCTGTGTGTATGATGCAAGCCATTGGTGTGTGGTCTGGGTAGAAGAGAAGTTTAGATTAGAAATGGTCAGTAGCTGGATTAGCTAAAATTGATTCTAGGGTACTGCATGGAAGTGATTCTCAGATTCAGTAGGTGGCAGTCTTCAATTGGATTAACACTAACCCACTGCACTGGATCACACTGATCTTCTCCCAGTAATTAAAACAAAACTCCTGGTCATTTTTACCACTGTTGTACTTCCCACCACAGAAAAGACATTAACCTTGTAACATTTTAATTTGTTTGGATAGACTTAGTAGAAATTACCTCTGGACTGTAATTAGGATTCCTTATTTGCTAGCTGAAAGATTTTGTTGTACTGCTACAAGCTGATGGAGCCACCTACTCTGTTGCACATACTTTGCAGTATCTTTGTAGATTTGTACATACATGCATCCCACCTTGATAATGAAATCTGCTCCAAGAGGTCCCTGGATCTTCATGACTTCCCTGTCTGTACTCTTCTGAAATTCAACAGTTGTATTTTCTATGATAAAAGTTCCAGGAGCATCAAAACTGTGCTCTCCCTTGTCTCCTTGCAGTGTCTTCGACTCTATAACTAAAGAAGAAACATGCAATTAGTAAACTTGAACAGGATATATTTATTTTCAAGGAAATCAGAAAATAATATTTACAGCTTTGTCTTGCAAGTAACAGCTATATGTGTGCATTAAAAAAACATGGAGAGTATCTGTAAGAGTATTCACTGCTTCAGATTATGGGCTATTATATAATTTCAGGACATGTCAGCACAGGAATATCTGCCTGAACACACTATTCTTTCATACCAGAAACACTTCTGAGACAGGTTTTCCTACACCAAGTGCTCTATATATTTATAAAGCAATAGATTCAGCAGGACGAGCTGCAAGAAACTCAAACCAGATAGAATCAATACACAGAAAAATAACTTAAACTTCCATGCAACTCAAAAGCCTAGCAACTTCAGCAGTCTCCAGAGAAGCCTGAATGGTGTCAAACTCACCAAACACTCACCTCAGTACCTGTATCACTTTACCCATTCCAGATGTCATTAACTCAACTTTGAATATTTCCCCTATGAGGCAAAAGCACGGCCAGAAGGTGGGTAGCTGCAGTGCTGCCGGAGGGATGTCCCTTTCTCAGAACAGGTGGTGATGAAAACCCTTTTGAGCTGTTCTGCACTCCTTGGAAACACATTAAACAAACAGTCCACAACCTCCAGAAGACAGATGAAGCATTTTTAGGATTGAGTCACTTCCAGCAAACTGACTGAGCTATGAGTGCACAAAGCTAAAGGAAGATTTTCATAACAAAGGTAGAATTCTTGGCTCTGCATAAGGCTCCACATAGGCACAGCAAGATGCATGAGTTGACGTACGCTGGTCTGGTTACAATCAGAGGACTGCATAAGGCAGGCATGAATCTCAGATGAGCTCAAGGCTAGCTAAAAGGAACCTTTTGGTGAGCTATAAATACCCTCTTTCTCCGACTATCTTCCCTTTTTTGGTACTTTAAACAGAGTTACCTAATTCAAGCTAGCCAATTTAGGTTAAGAGCACCTAGGTTTACCTGCACTGAAAACATATTCTGAATGCTGCAATCCATCATTACTGTTTTCTTCCTTAAGGTTTTTTAAGTAAAATTGCATTCTGGAGCATCCCCAACAGAGTGAAGAAATTCTAGAAGAAATCAATTTCCTGTAAAAGGTACCAACATTATCCCAAGTTTCTAAGCATTTGGCTCCACTATGTTCAAAGGCATAACAAAGGTCACATACACGGCTGCAAGGAAGTTTAAGCAAGGACGGTTCTAGAAAAATGACTTCAAGTTAATTATAAGGTAAGAATCTCATGCTGAATCAAATGTACTTTGTCGAAGGCAAAAATTAAGTCTCTAGGAGCCTTTCCATTAGGAACAAAACTGAGATAAACAAATCAACAATATTTAGACAATTACTACATATTTTGTTTGTCACTTATAGACATTTTCTTTCCTGACTGCATAACAAAATAACCTTTTAAATATCTGAACTCAGCATTCTTGAATTAAGCTTCCTCAAGTCTTGACCCCAAACTTACTCTGCTTAACAGTAAGTATTAATGCATGGTGCCTGTTATTCTGTCATTTTGTTGAATAAGAGTCAAATCCGCAAATCTCAAGTATTTCCAACTCCACATAAAGTCAGTAGGATCCTCAGGGGTAGAGGAACCCTTTGAAACTACTGTTTAAAATTGCAAAGCAAGACATCCAGCTGTTGCAAGAATTTGAAGATGTTAATTTGGTGACCTGGGCTGCATTACTTTGCAGTCTTTATGCTATTTTTCATTAAAAATAATTTTTATGTGTTTCTAAGCACAAACCAGTAATACTGTTCAGCAACCAACCACAATAACTTGCTGAGAGCTGATACACATTTACATTAGTGCTATGATAAATCTTAATCCAAAGCATGTGTTTATTTGCAAGGTCCAGCTTTGGAGGGATGGCCTGTATCTCTGGAAGTCATGTCAGTGAAGCTTAGAGCAGCTGCTCAGCTTTTTCCAGATGTGCGTCACACAGGGAGTTGAAGAGCTATTCCACAGCACAACAGATAACCTCTCATGCAATGTATTCCTGTTCAGTAGTCTCTAGTGTTTGTCATCACAGGCTTCTAAAACAGAGTGACACCAAGCATCTAGCGTAACACATGCATAACAGAATAATTCTTATTAGGGAATAGTTCCCCCCCAAAAAAACCTACCTTATTGATATCAGAGCAGTAACTAGGAACAAAGGTTTCACCAACTGGCTTATAGGCAAGGTTTACAAAAGGACTGACCAAACATTTATTTGTTCTGCAGGGTCCTGTAATCTTGGAGAGGTGGAAAGTTTGATTTCAGGAGTGAGCTTCTCCCCCTAAGTTTCCTTGTGGGGTCTTTAGGACTCCAGATATGCAGAGTCATAAGGACAGGGAATTCTCTCGAGTGCTCACCTGTTTCTGTGCCTAACAACATAATCACTGGTGACAAAGACCTATAACTCTGCCTTCGTGTTATTTCTATCATCTTGATACAGAATATTTTCCCCATGGAAATGCCTTGCCCAGTTGTGGATGGAAGACCCAGCACAAAAGCCTCCCATACTCTTAGTGGCAGGCAGGAGTAGGGCAGCACGGCATGGGGAACCCACTGCAGATACCTCATTGTGTAGAGAGGTGCATGGAAGAATTCCCAGGGCAATAGCTGCTGCACGAAGTGCATGAAGGAGTAAATCATGTTGCTAACCAGAAGCTTGCTCTTTCCTATGTGATTCATTTGTAGCTAGAACATTACAGGGACTCAAAATACATCTTTTCTAAATGCAAGAAACACTATCTTCCTCAAAAAGACAAAGCAGTGCACAGATGAACAACTAAACACTATCAAGTAACACAAACCACTGCAAGCAGCGCAGATATTGACAAAAAGGGAAAAAAGTTTCAGTTCCTTCTGGTGAAGCTAACCTCCCTAAGTTCATGAACTCAGTTATCTAGCATTAGCCACTTGTAAAAATATTAGCTTCTGGTTTTCCTGTTTCTTCTGCTGGAGGATTAATTTCAGGGAACTTTCAGTCTTTCTTTTGATTCTAATGCTCTTAAAACAACTGCTAGAAAAGCCATAGTATAGTCCAAATCAAAACCAAAACCAACACAAAGAAACATTTTATTCATAACCATTTTTGTATTCATTACTTAGTTATTTCCCACCAAATCACTCACAAAACCCAATCCGAAAAATGTACAAGAGGGATCTATATGTATAAAAAAAAAACCAGAGTAATGCCTTTGCTCTCTGATAAATCTGTTGCCTCTCTTAAGGTGCTGGTATACACAGACAAAATACTTAGTCTTAGCAATTACAAACAAATGCAGTTTTTCCTAAAACACTAAGCTGCTGATTGTAAAACAATGTTCAGAGCATTTATTTGTTTCAAATCTGTTATGTGCTACATCTCCAACCACATTTCCATTTTTGATTAATCCAGCAGCTGTGTTTTCCTGGAACAAGTGCAGATCATAAAGCTCAGGATGAGGCACAAAAGAATACAAGATAAAGGGAAAAGTGCCAGACACTCCATCGTGCTCTTCGAGCGTTTGAGCTGCTGACTTTACTTGAGGAGCAAACATATACTGGCAACAGGAGGCAGTATAAAAGTCTACAATAAGTAGTGCGTGCTCCACCTGTTAAATTCAGCTCCTTCCAAGCTGAGAAGAAAGTCTCTGACAAATGGAGCCTGTAATTAGAGATGACTATTTTTTAAATTCTGCCTTTAATTATGCCAGCACACCCACACAGAACTCAATGAAGCTGCAGAAAAAAGATCACTTGATATTTTCTGTTAAGTGACAAACATCCACAAACATACACACAGTCAGAAAGGCAGACAGACAAGCAAATTTTCCTGAAGTACACCCTCTAGAACATCAGTTCGTGAAGATCTGTCTTCTATGAAGCCAGAAACTATTTCCACCTCCCTCCCTACAACAGCTCTCGCTTGTTTTTCACCTCTGCGTTTTTAGTTTTAAATTTTAGGTAACAAATATCTAAATCCTCCCAGATTTGCAAACAGATGTGCTAGGGGAAGTGGTTAAAGGAACATTTCACAATTCTCGTCCAGCAAGAGAACTAGCTAACAAAGGTAATGCCAAGCCACAGCTTCTTGACGGAACCACCCTGGGTAGGAAGCCAGGAGCACTCTGTACTTAGTTACAGAGCTGCTGCTGCATTCCTCAGGAGCTTTCCAGAAATCCCCCAGGAGCCACTGAATATAGTTCTTTTTTTCTTTATACAAAGCTAAATCAACAACTTCCTTCTGCAGAACTACTTAAGAAAGACCAAGAGTCCTGACCTGAACTGGTCAGGATCACTCATTCATACACCCCTTGCAATGGTTTTACATTAATATTATTTATTTCAAAATAAGTTCAGCTTTGTACATTATTGATATCAGTGTCATAAGTTCCTGTCCTTCTGGAGCTTCTCTAAAAAGTCTTCAAAATCTTCTTTGAAAAAAACTAACTGTACGTTCAAAGCAAACAAATTGATAAGCAATTTTCAAATAAAATGTATTTCTATCTTCTATTTACATAGCTCCTACCAGCAGAAGTCCTTTTTATTTCTATGATTTAGACTAAGTCTTCCACTTCTACTGGTAAAAAATTGCTCAAAATGTTAAAGAATGGTGTATTTCATTGCTTGCTATGGCAGTACCACTTATCATTGAAAAGATTAGATCTTTATGTAAAGTAGGCCTATAGGTAAAGAAATTACTACAGATGCTAGCATTAGCCTTATAAAAACTATTAAGAAATGAATGTCTGAGAGAAGAGCACTGTCGCTCACAGATGGTATGTAATGACCGAAAGGATTACACGTAAACAGGACTTGTGTGGTTTATTTTATGCAAAAAAAAAACCTTACCTCATTTTTACCTAGACTGCTTTTCCTGGAAAACTGCTCACTGACCAAGTGTGACTTCAACTGGAGTATTTATACTATCTCTTCAACAGAAATCTGGTGTTGGGTTATACAAGTGCTATCAATCCCACACACAGCCTTTGAAAGTAATTTTCACATAATTGTTTTCATGTAGTTTAAGAGTGTACTGTATTTTAGATGCCTTATAGACATGTTAAGAATTACTTGGTTTAAATAAACTTAGAAACTACCAGTATGTGTGCTTTCTTTTTACTAAGTGGACTTCCAATGTTCTCTAGGACTATCTACAGGATAGATATTAAAGATGGGAAGAGGAATCAAGGTCACTATGTGTTCCCAAAGTTTGCATGAGTTCAAACACAAGGTTCTGTTTTTACCTTCTGTCTATGAGTAAATACATAAAACAGCTCAGTCATACCAAGGCGTGCTGGTCCTTTCAGGGTAATTCTCACACTGCGACTCCCATGTGGTACAGCAATCACGGTTTCTTCCCCTAGGAAAAGTAAAGAACTGTTTTAGAAGTTATCTTGCATCAGGAAATTTGCACATCACATAACTTGATGGAAAACTGTCAAATGTGTCTAAGAAAATATTTAACAGGTTTCACAATTTTTCTATTAAAAATAATCATATGTTATTTATTAAGTACAGTATATTGAGTCTGTTTGCTATGCCATACAACTATTAAGACCTACGAATGGACTTGTAAATCTTTCTTGCTATTCAAAAATTATTTGCTATTAACAAAAACAACTGAAATGTCAGTAGTGTATTAGGAAGATATTTACACTCTGTTGTTCTAGTTTTATTTCCTAATCACTGAATTGACATAAGGAATCTGCTAAGTAGTACTTCCCCCTTACAAAAATCTGCAGCTGTTCAGTTTCATTTTGCCCACACCTCATTTCCTGCTGCAGGTCACAACTTTAATAAGTGGCAGGACTTACAGGAAATAAATCATCTACTTAACACTAACCCTTAACCAATTACAGACCACTTAAGAGCAAATATATTTTAGCTATAATGTGCGTGTTATAACAGAATGTCTGCATCTAACTTATGATATAAGATCATTCCTTCCAGTAAGAGCCTCAATTTAAAATTAACTATAAAACAAACCAGCGCTGAATAGGACATGTCAATACAAAACAGCTTTTGGCTGCCTGAATGGTCTCTTCATATATAAACGTTCAGCACACTTACTTCAGTGTATTTTACAAAGGCAGAAAGTTATTACTTTCCATTTCAACTGTAGGAAATCTGTGATTTGCCCAAGCAAACCGAGTTAACACACGAATCAATAGACCAGAGTCTTTCATGCCAGCAAGAGCAGTGCTCTCAGAAAAAGGTATGCACAGTGCACAACAGTAATATCTACAAAAGAACAAGAGAAGTGTCCGAACAACAAAGTGCCAACTTGCTGTCTCCCATTTCCAGCTGCAAATGTTCTTTGAGGCGAGACCTGTAAACACAGCCCCATTGCAGGTTCACCCCACAAAGGGTGCCCTGTTCAGTGACAGCATTAACACGCATCTAGGGGCTGGTGTAGAAGAACTTCAGTTTTACAAATTCAAAAAAGTAATGCGAGTTGAAGGTCAGTGATGCATTGACTCCAGAACTACTCACACGATATTTAAAGGAAGAATACTTGAGTTTAGTTCTAACTAAAAATTAGTTGAAGAATGTTTCTTTCCACTTTAAACCAGACCCTTTTATAGTCGATGCTAAATTATCAGCTTCTGGTTTACATCTCCTTAGCATAAGTATGAAATCCTGCCAAATGTTCAGGATACTTCAAGCAAATGCTGCAATTATTTTTTCTGAAATAAACACCTTCTTATGTTACAGTTTTTATATCGCCAATTTCTAGGAAAGACATTTAAATATAACAATTTATTTTGGATGTAATAAAATATGATCTTTATTAATTTCATACTTGGGTATTCCACCAGAGTGAAAAATACTACAGTAAGAACAATAACACAGCTATGGAGCCCTGGAAAAAACATTAACTACTGAACCACTTAATATCTTTTTGCATCTTGGTTTTTCATCAGCCGAATTGCTAAAGATAGCCAGAAGGTAGTGGATGTGCGTATCTTTAACGTAAGGAAATAACTACTGAATTCATGTGCTCTACAGTATTTGAGAGAAAGCAGGTTTGAGGGGCCCATCTGTCCCTACTTGGTCAGGAATTGTATCCCGTCTTGACAACCAACCAGCAGTTACAGTACAAAACCTCAAATAAGAGTCTGCTTATGACCAGCTCTGAAGAAAGCAACTGCTGTTTTGAAGTGGAACCAAGGGCACTCCGTGCTGAATGGACGAGGCTGGGATTTGCAGATGTGCAGAGATGTGTAGGACTGCTCCTCTTGAGAGCAACCAGGGTCATTCTGCTTTGCTTCCTCCACCTCCTTACAGCAAGCTCCGCTCGCCTCAGCAGGCCTTGTTGATCCCTTTTCAGAATGCTTCACATTCCTTTAATAATACTACAGACATTCCACCCTCACAGAAGCACTCTCTGATATGGTCCAAAAGTCTCACGGGGGTGCTAAATTTGGTGTTTCTCTGCAGCAGAGACAATATTACCAGAAAGTATTTTATTTGCATTAGAGGAGATGACTTAGTTCACCACCACAGCAATGTCCAACCTCTGCACCCCTGCAGACCTGTCAAGAAGTCTGAAAGCAGACAAAAGATTCTTGTAACCTGACTGAGATAATTTTGACCTTGCTCTATCCTTCCATGAGATGAAGTCAATTATAGGAAAAAATGAAAGTGAGATTTTTGGAATTCTGAACTGAGATGGAGAATTGGAAGAAAAAGGGGCAGAATGACCAAAGGGACTCCACCTTCTCCTCAGGACAGCTTTAAATTCCTATGAAACAGTAGTTACGATTGTCCAGGTCTGGCTCCAAAACTATATATTCCAGAGGTCTCTGTTTCTCAGTTGAAGCACATAATTCATATTCTTAAAGGAACACAAGGTCCTGTAAACCCATTTGAAAATGGTTATGTTGTACATTTCCCATTAAATCAGTAGGATCTACGCTGTCAAAACCAGTGAACTCTTATGAAAACGAAAGGGTAAATTGCTGTTCTGAAACCTATACTTAGAATTCCCGATTATCTTCCCCCACCTTATACTATTTATGTGTCTTTGGAAGTTAAGTGCAATCTTTGTCTAAAACTGAAAACAAATAATCCCCAAATCATCTGGAATATGCAGAAACACTAGACTGTAAAATACGTTTTGAGAGTCATAAATCTCACCTCAAAAACTGAGAAACAGGTGAGATACTGTCTCTTTATTCTAACACTGCTTTCACTGTACGGATTCCTGAGGGCACATGGTTCATCTTTCTCCAGCACCTGCTTGAAATGGGTTTCTTGCTCTTACATAGGGACTCCCTCAGCAAACGAGTGTGCACACACTACACAAAGCACTTGCAGATTAAGCTCCTGGATTGCTTGTACTCTAGATGGCAAGGTTTGATCCTGTTTCTATGGTGTTAATGTGGATTTAGATTTTGGATTTCAACGAGAGCAAGATCAGACTCCCTGCTATGGTAAGACTGGGAGCTAATCCCCAGGATCAAAATAAAAGAGCCACATTCCTGAGTTCAATCCAATTCAGCAGGTTTTATTTATTTTTCCATGTGGGCCATGGTGGACCCATTTACTGTTTCACATATGGGCCAGTTGGGATTTTTCCCTCTCTCCTCTTACAGCAGGGCAGAGGGTTTATTTCAGGCCTATAAAAACTGTTTCTTTCCATGTATTTGCTCAGCACTTATCTGCTGGTCCTCTGATTCTGATTGAAGATCTATGTGCTCTCAAAATACAGAGAACAATAGTCCAGAAACAAGGGAAACAAAATAGCTCAAAATGCTTGGAGTCTTATTGGGGTGGCTTCCACCATCCACTCAAACATTAGGCATAATTTCAGAGGCCATTTGTGTGGAGTATGTGCTGACCTGCCTCATAAGAAGAATCTGAGCAAAGCAATACACGCAATCTTTAAGAGACACCTGAACCAGATCAGTGTGGGCTACCAAAAGCAGCAATTCTATATCTTGTCCCCAAAACCCACATTGCAAAAATCTGTATAAGCACATCCTTTCTGTTCTTGAGTCCTTCTCTCTTCAGTCTCACATTCTCCCACTCCTCTGGACCTTCAACCCTCTTGTCCACTGATTTTACCACTCAAGGCTGCCTCTTCATCTGGGAGTGCACTGCTGAGTGGTTCTAAGGTGTGATAACCTGCTTGAGACAGTGTGAGCACAACTCATTTGGTTACATACTTTTTCTATTTCTGGACACTTCTAAAATTTGTTTACACTGGAGAAAATATTCAAAGACACACAGTAAGCAGCCTTCCAATTAAATGCATCTCGAGGAAGTGCAGTGTGAAGTAAATAATGAAAGAGACAATGTTCTTACACAGTAATATCACCAAATAAGACAAGAGAGATCAGGAAAGTAATGAAGACGACCTCACGCTACCAATAACATTTCCAAGTAAAGCAACCGAACTAAACAATCTGTAAACTGAAATAGCTGGCGCTGAAGAGCCAGTGTGAATGCTGATTCACACTATACACACTGCAGGTGCTTCACCTTGGAGCAACTCTAGTCTGGTCACATGGACTATATATTCAGTACTGCAGGAGAACATAAGGTGCTTTTCTGGGGCACACCTTCCAGTTTAGCTTCATCCAACATCCAGTTTATGTTCCCGAAGACCACTCCATGATGTGAACTATGAGCAGCGTGTTAGGACCATGATGAAATTTGCTTCAAAAAAACAAACTCCAAGCTGAAACGCTAAAGTATTGGCATTCTATCCCTCCCCACACACAGTTTTCCTGCCAAACCAGTCCCAATTCCCTCTCCTGGCTCTACATACCGTCAATTTTTCTCCTTCCTCTCCAAGTGTTTCTCACTCCATCTCCCACTCCAGATTCCTTATCTAATCTCAGTCTTCCGCTCTTCCTATTTTCCTTGACCCAACATAAGTGTACAGCCAGTCCTAGGTCCTCCTCACATCTTCTCAAATCTGTCTTCACTCTATGAACTGCCAGTTTTTTCTGTTCAGCTATTCTTGTCTTCCTCTCTTCTCATGTGATCTCCCCTTCCCCACTCATAAGTCTGAAACTCAGGAGAGTCAGGAAATCTTCACAAAACCTTTTCTGTAATGCCTGAAAGTGAGGCAGGAGGCATCATAGACTTCATCTCATGGTACCCATTCTACACTGAAGCAAATAGAAAGCAAGAGTAACATCAAGGATGCTTTCTAAAATCTTAGTTCTGGAAAAGCAACATGTTAATTTATTCTGTGAAGACAGCACACATACAACTTGTTTGCAGCTAGGGTGTGTAAAAAGCTAAACACACTTAAAAGGACAAGTTTTCAGAAATGTCAGCTGTTAACATCCAAGAAGCCTCTACAGAGCCTTAATGAGAAGGGGTTTGCTTTGGAGTTTGGTTTTTTTTTTTAAGAGATTGTAGTAAAATATGTGTTGATGTTCACAGATATTGGCAAATGACTTGTCCATGACCAGAAGA
>JBCJKH010068793.1:0-43671 GCA_039877255.1 Loriculus beryllinus | reverse complement strand
ATGGTGGAAGGAAACCCTGAGGATGCCCAGTCCTGGTTGAACACACAGCGTTTATCACAGCTCAGCTCTTCCCCCAGGGCAGTGGGTACCACCGCAGCCACCAGTCCTCAGTCCTCAGCACCCCTACCACACCAGGCACAAAATTATGCATTTCTCTTGCTGCCTCCTGGCTCTGGCACTACAGAGGATGCTGTGCCTATTCCCAGCTACAGTAAGTGGTAGGGCATTCCCAGCACCCCAGTAAGAGAACAGGCATTCTGCTTTTTTGTTTTTCCTTCTGTTCCACATCCTTCTCTCCAGATACGTCAAAGAGAAGGGTGCTGAGGCTGCAGAGCTGCTTCCTGTGATGCTGTGAACCACCAAAGCCCACATAAGTGAGCAGAAAGCTCCTAATCCTGCCACAGTTGAATTCTCCAGCTGCTTAGCCAGAGTTTCAAATTTGAACCAACAAGTGTTACAGACATCAGTGCTGTGTCCATGAAATGATAGTTCAGGCAAAGGACTGGGGCAGAACAATGGTTTGCTTCAAAACATACAGGAAGTGGAGGTCCTTTTGGGAATGAAACGGTGAAGCCCCATAAGTGATCACCAGCATCATGAAATGAAAAAGGCACCTTCGCTTCCCCACTGTCCAGCTTCATACTCCAGAGAGCTCTGTGGGCTGCTTTTACCATTAACACAGCCTCCTTCCATATGCTGCATGCCTCTGAGGAAGCCAGAGCTTTTAAACTGCTCTAAGAAAAAGCACTTTTAAACTCAGCCTGGATTTCTCATAGTCCACCCTTTCACTGTTAGTCCTACAGCCAGTCGTTTAGGAAGAGCTCAGCATGCTGGACATTTAAACTCCTTCAAATTATAGCCCTAGTCTTGGAAGCCATATTCCTAAGAGGTGTTATTCCATCCAGGGCACATTAGCTCTCTTCCGCTCATGCAGCAAGTGTGCACTTAAAAGCATAAACACACAGAGGAAAAGTGCTTGGAAAAACACAACCCTGACTGTCAAGTCAAATAACAGTTCTCCATGCTGAACACTACCCCCTTCGTGCACAAGACTCTCCAGTTTGTGCACTGCTTGCGATAGCTGTCTACCTCTCAGCACCTCCATCCAGAAAGCAACATGACTTGCACAGCTTCAAAAGCCTCCTAGGAAGCCCGCAGGTAAGTACAGTGGGTAAGATTCCAGTTTGGTTTTTCACTTGCAAAGGATTACGGTAAACGTAACGATTTTCCGCACAGAAGGTCTTTAAAGACTGTGCAGAATTCCAATAGGTGTCTCATTAATGCCAAGTCGCGGAGCAAATGGTGCCGCACTCCTGCTGTCTGGTCCACCTGCCCGTTGCCAAGTGGTTCTCTCCAGTGTTGCCTCAACCTGCTGACTGCCAGGTGATGGTCTCCTGCTGCCCTCACCCCTGCTGTGGAGCTGGTGCTGCCTCCAGGATGTTCTCTCCTTCGCTTAAAGAGCTGATTTCTGAGATGTGCTGAAGCTCAGCGTTGATCCCTAGGAGAGTTCAGCTCCCTCTTTGCCCTTAAACAGTGTGTACAGAGGATGTGCTGGCACAGCACCACCTCCCTTCTGCTTGCCAGGGTGAATGGCAGATTGCAATGCAATTTTCCTCCCAGTCTCTCTGTATTCATGACTTTCACCTGTCGCAACCAGCAGTCATTTCCAAGCCTGCCACTGTCACAGAAGAGGCAGATGAGCTCAGAAAGGAGAAGTGCTGTTTCATTCTTACAAATGTTACTGCACAAAACAGGATTTGTGGTGCTGCGCCACACTTCTTTTAATCTGTTTTCAATAAAAGGAAGGATTTGCATCAGGGAAGCAGGAGCAGGCTACAGAGTCAGTCCCCTCCATTTCTTTCTCGTAATATTGAAACAAGTCTAGGTCAGGTGGAACACCAAACATCATAGAATGCCCTGGAAAGTGGTACTTCTGGCAGGCAGGCAATGTGGGTGCAAATCACACCTCTAGGCAGTAACCTATGAAGAGAGCTCTGTAAATAGTGGAGTTTGGGGTTCAGTGGCTGAGCAGAAATATTGTAAATTAAACTTGGCAATAAGCAGGAGGGCCCTTCAGAAGGCCTGCTGTTCATGAGCAAAGATTTATTGGTAACGTGGTTTAAACTTTTCTTATGAAGCCAAGTGTCTTGATACAGCTCTAGCTCTACAGATACAATGTAAAATATTTCAACTCTTATAGCCAAAACTATTCATCCAGTTTGATCCAAATTAATCACTGGCTTTGATTGCTCCAAAATGGCGTTTGAAATGCTGTAATGAAACTGATCAATCCAGTTTCTTAGGCAAGTTGTTTGTCTTTCAGTAACTTTATATTCAATATTGCATTCAATATTGTGTAACAAACATACTCAGTTTTTGTAAAACTGTTCTACTCTTCACATCTTCCTAAAATCTCACTAGAAAGGCTGGGCTCTTTTTCCCTAGACATATCCCTTGTAATAACTCTAAATGCAAGTCTAAACTTCATCCTTTGCAATATCTGTGTAGGGCTGATGACAGGCAGTCACACAACCAATAGAAGAGATTCCTGAGAAAGGGAGAACCCAGCTCATCTTGATCCAAGAAAGAATGCAGAGGGTTATCAAACACACCTTCACTTTTGTAAAGCAAAGAAATTCAACCTAGAACTGAGAAATATGAATCCAGAAGCCACACTATGCCATTTGGAGAGAGTCACTTTTAGAGTAGAGCAGGCCATAGAAGCCACCCATGTGTGGAAAAATCAACACTTTTATTCCAAAGTTAATCCAGGATTTCGGAAATTCTTTTCTATATAAGACATGAAAGAGATCATTGTACAGGATAAGCAAAGAAACTCTTGCACAGGGGGAAAATAGCAGGCCTGCCACACCAGGATGTAGAAGCAGGATTGCTGTTGCATTCTTTCATGTCTCCATGCTCAGGAGCACACATACATACATCTGACGCACACATGCAGGCATGCTCACCCACTTTTTTCATCTGAAATCTGCCTCATCTCACTATTACTGCCCCCAAGTAAAGTAGCATGCTGCTGATGTTACAAGGCAGGACAGTTGGTCTGTAATCAACCAGCCAGCCAGAAAAAACACCACTGGGGATGCACAGTTTTGCGTTTTCCCACATTGAATGGGGCATTAACTTCAAAGTCTATGATCCTTTAAACCTTTAACAATAATTAATAGGAGAAAGATGACTAATATTTGTGTTTGCCCTTAAACCTGCTTTGGAGGAGAAAAAAAAAAAAAAAAGCTTAAAGAAAGTGACATTTTGTGCAAGCAAAGTCAACAATATTAGTTATTCCTGAATTGGTTTGTCTTAACTCCAGTGTTAATGCTTTACTTGGCCTTGTGTTCCCAAGTGGATTGCATTTAGCACTTCAGTTCCTAGAGCATGAAATATTTCACTCATAGGTCTCCCTGTGCTAACTAGAGCAACCTGAGGGCTGCAGCAATGTCTGCCAGTTGCCATGGGCTACTGCAGAACTGAGGAACTGTCAAAGCCCAAGGAAAATCAGCTCACACCCCCCAGTCCTGGGTCCCAGACCCTGGGCTTGGGGATTCCACAGTGTCCCCAGTGCCAGCGTATGGGATCTTGCAGGGAACCAACACACCAAGTGGGCTGATGCTTTCCTAGCCCAAGGGAAGAATCACATGCATTATCTCTAAGTGTTAGCTTCATCACTGACCTCAGTAACTCAATATTTCACTTCAGAAGGTTTGTTTTCTTCAGACATAAATAGTGTGATGTATTTTATTTTTTCTCCAGTCAGATCCATGTATTCTTCTATTTTGACAAGCAAATTTACAGTATTATTTTAAGAGGACTCCATGTTCACATCATCTCCAATGTACCACCTCAGGGAAAACTGTTAAAAATTAGAAAGCTGTTCTTTCACACCAACCAGAGGTCTGCTGAGCAAAGCCAGATTTCTTTCATCCTGTGTGTAATAGCCATACCAAGAGAGTATGCACACACAGAGAGTTCAGAAAGACTAAACCAGTAGAAAAGACAAACTCTGCAGTTTTTATTTGTTAGCTTTAAACAACCCATGGAGAGAGGTGGTAAAGTTGACAGTTTTTTCCTAAGCTCTCACTGCAGATATTCTCACAAGGCCATTTTAAGATGCCTCTGTGCTCACCCAATCCTGGCATTGCTTTCTGCATGCCAGAACACTATTCCGGGTCAGCTACCCCCAAGCACTGCTCACTCCTGAGCCAGGTACAGGAGGCAGCGAGAATTTGTTCAAGTCCACATCAGAGATTATATGTTGAAGCTGAGTGATCTCAGAATGCCCTGTGATAAGGAGATGTTTCCAATATCCAGCTCCGCTAAGTGAGTGCTCTATACCAATAGCACAATCTAAAGCCACCCCAAATCGAGGGGAGCCTGGGCCAGAAAGCATGGAGTTAGCAATTGCATTCCATGTTCCCTCTGTCTCCCTTGAGGCAAGCTTACTACCAATATTCAAGAACGGGATGAGCCTCAGAACCCAGAAAATGGCCAGGTATCAAACTAGCCCTGGAGTCAGCCCAAATTTCAAGGGTCTCGATTTCCTCTGGAATTTTGAAGCCCCCAGATTTCTTGTTATTCTTGCCTTGTTTTAGGCATCACTTCATCTACATTTAAATGAATGTACAAAATTAAAATTTCGTTAGATTTTGTCTGACCATTTCCAATTCCTTAACAATCAGTAATGGAGCAAAACTGAAATGGAAAATGAATGTCCCTTCTTTCGGGAGAGCCCACTGAAATGGCCTAAATCCAAAAGCCACTAAGCTAAATGGGAGTCCCTGGATTAGGTTCTTAACAAGTTTCAGATGCTCAGTCATTTCCATCAGTCACTTGCAGAGATGGGAATGAACTTCAAAGGGTTTGATGTAGAACTGAACTTCCAAGACTTCGGATCTGAGCATCCTGGGACTTGTAGGTATGTTTCCAATCATCTGCAGATGCAGCCTGTAATGAAATGAAACAGATCCCTAAAGGTTCTGTATTTTGCAGACAGAAAGGTCAAAAGAAAGCGTTTTGTTTGCAGGAGATGGTCAGTGCATTCTCCCAGTGATTCTTATCAAACCTTCACACAAGCAAGTGAACCACAAAGACAGCAGCCAAACTACTGGTATTTAGTGGCTCATTCTCCAACACGGATTGGCTTATAAACATACACTGTGTTCTCATTCAGTGGTAATTTACTTTAACAATAAACTTATTGTGACTTGTATTTCCACTTCAAAGAGTTTTTATGTGGCAAATGGGAGGGACATAAGTGGGAGTTTTCCTCTGGTGAGTAAAACAAAGATACAGTAAGGTGAAGAAAAAAGCTCAGTAATTATCCTCCATAGGGTGTAAGGCTATAAAATAGCAGTGCCTCAAATTATTTGCAGACCTGTCCACATTTGAAAGACATAAAATCTTTTAGAGGATAACACACCTGTGCCACGGGTAATTGCCCCCACTTGCAAATTAGAACTGCCCAACAGATGCTTATTCCACCACACACATACAGCAAAAGTAGTAGGAAAAGCTTTGCCTGTTCGCAGAAGTGGAAAATTATTACACCCACCATAAACGTACAAATCAGCTTTGCTTGTACCTCATTCTACAGTGGCTGCTTCAGCACACAGAGCTTATCCTTGATAGGATAAGCACAGATGTGAGCCAGCCCAGAGGCTGCCTGGGAGGTGGGCAGGACTCAAAGACAACAAAAGAGCCTGCATCTATGGTAGGGTGTCAACAGCCAGAGATACGCAGGGACAGCAACCTTGAGTTGTACAGGGACGAGGCAGGCATGTGGAAGACAGCTCTGATGTACCTGTGAGACCCCATCAAGCCCCAGCACAGAGCCATGGCTGCAAAGGTGCTACAGTGATTGCTGAGGGAGGACCAGCCCATTCTATCTGAATAACTTGGACACAGCAGCCTGAGCTAAAGACAAGCTGGCACCTGGGCACTTTTGAAACAGTGTCCAGGGTTTTCCAGCAGGGTTTACAACCCCACCCCAGCCTGCCTGGGCTAGCCCTGACACAGCCCTGCGAAACTGCAACACACCCAGGGATGGATCCCTGCAGGTCTCCAGGGCCTCACTCCCATTGACTTAGCTCAAAAATACCCAACAGAAAACCAACATGAGTGTCTGTGAGGAGCTGGCTCTATCATCTCCTCTTTCTGTTGTTCTTCTGTCCTTAGTGAAAACACTTTCCTTTCTCTTCTTAAGCAGTCCCAGATTCCTTTCATGGCACCACTTGATTCAACCCAACCACCCATGGAGTACATGTCCCCAGCGTTATCAAAGATTCTGCTCTGGAAGAGCAGCCCAAAAGAAGAGCTGTTTGCAGGGTGTTGGAAGGGACAAGGTCAGCATGATTTCTACCCTATATGTCACAGCTTCCTGGAAAAGCACTAAAACAGTTTCTTTAAAAAGATCGATACCATTTTGTTCATACCAAAATGTTTAGGGAAACATGTCGATTATGATAAAACTGTAATGGGGAAAATAGTCTAAACATTCCATTGCAATCATATCATATAGTTAATTCTACAGGAAATATTTATATTGACCCTTCGCAGCCATGCATTTCTTATTTAATATGACTATTACATTTAACATTAAATCTAATAGAACAATTTCTAGGGAAATAATCAACATTTCCCCTGATTCACTTCACATAAGTTGCTGTGATTTTCATTTTTCAATTCAATTACAAATGAACTTTAATTTTTAAACACTTACACCTCCTTGCCAGCCAGGAAATTTGGCTCCTCATCACCAACAGTCAAAGGTCAGAGTAGTGCACTGGAGTTGCTGGTAGACCTCCAGCTTCTTGTTCCTGTGAGAGTGACTGGGAGGTAGTCCACCAAACAGGCTATCACAAGTCAAAGCTGGTTGCGAGTGAAGAGTCAGAGACAGCATTAAGGGCCATAGCCTACTCCTAGCACACCTCTCAGCCTGCCAAATGGCTTCTTATCATGTGTAGGCAATTGGAGACTTGTGTTTGACCACAACAATTTTACCTATTCTGTTCCAGTTCTACAGTCTGCCCCTGAAGATATTCCTGTTCTCTTCTACCTGCTGAACATCCGGTGATCTTCATCCTGCATGTGCCACATACATTTATGTATGTTATTAAAACCAAACCCCATTTAGCCAAGCGTATTGGGAGATACATCACTGAAAGCACTGTGTTACGTCATAGCCTAAGCAGCACCAGCCAGGAGTGTGGTGGCACCTAGAGAAATGCCACCTCTGAAGTGTTTTAGATCTGCCATATATGACATGTTTAATTTGCTGTTCATTTCTTGTGCTTGCTCTGCAGCTTGAAGTGCCTACTTGCAAGCTTGAGCTCTTGAGGTAAGGAGCTTCTTGATGTGCCCCACAGCTATACAAACACATCATTAGAGAAGTCTGCCTAAAAGGCTGTTCTAATATAACCTATGCCATCTTTCTTAAGCATAACAGTCATTTAAACATATCTTTCTACATATAAAGATGTAGATTTTCTTCTATAAAGAGTATGTCTGTGTAGATAACCACTGTCATAATTTAGTTCAGCAAAATACGTCTGGGATTTTGTATCTGTTTCCAGCCCTAATGGTAGACACACACATAAATGTGTTTGATCAGAGGCACTAAAAATATATTTAGAGCAAACGCTTGAAGAGTAGCCACTGAAGCCAGACACTGTCTTTCCTAAGAGCCCACCGCACTTTCTTCCTCTTCCTTACCTTCTAGTTGACTTCAAGCAATTAACTTTCTGAAATGCCAAGTACATTTTCCTCCATCACTCAATTTTAACTTGCACTTCTTTAAACCACATACTGGTAAGCTGACCCAGTTACTGGAGGGGTAGGGAGAGTGCTTAAAACAGAAGCCCAGTGCACATGAAAACCAGAGACCAGGAGGCGTTTTGAGGGGCTTCTCCTCTGAAGTCTATAATTCTTAAAACTACATTTTGGTGGGCCTGAATTTTAGTTTAACAATAGCTGGGCTTAAAAATATTGATATTACCAACTGAGAATGGTTTTGAACATTGTGACGTAAAATAAACAGCTTTGCCTTATAATCATAATTTTTGTACACTGCATGCAGTACCCATCATAAAAAAATTCAACTGGATTAGGAAGTCCAAGACTCAAAGAAGGCTGAATAAAAGATGTAGTTAATTTATTGGTATTTGCAGGGTAATTTGAGCAGCTTCGTTTCTTTGCTTCACCAAAAGACTGTGACTATGCTGAGATCCCACAAATCTAGTAGCCTAGAGGAGATTTAGGACCAAACCACATATATACAATGGTTTGGGGAATCCCAGGTCTGCTTTGGACACACTGAAGGCTGACAGCTCCCTTCCAGATTTTTCCAAAACATACTTTATTTGTCTGTAGTGACATTTTGCCCAGGAGGGGTATGAAAACCATGCCTTTTGGTTTACTTCTGTGCTACCTTAGACACTTTTGAAAACAAGAAGCCATCCACAAGCAGTAAGGATGCTAATAAAGGCATCACTACTGTTTGTGGGTGCAAGTAGGATGCCAGTCTATCAAAGACAATGTCTGCAATGGCCTACACTGACCATGAAATGATATTGTACATTATTTTCCTTCCTATCTGCACTTCCTACTAATCATGACAATCTACAAGGAAGTGAGGCTTAAGTGAGGCTTAACACCTTAATGTTATTATCTTAAATTTTATATTTTCTTTGAAAGGTAGAAATAATAAATTGAAAGCCTCAAAAACAACTGGGTTTTGAACTAATTCTCCATCTCTAAACACACATATGGGCCATTTTCTCCATTTGCAATGATGGGAGAACTTACTTAACTTAGACTCACCACTGTAATCAAGATTTTCCGTAAAGATGTCCCCAGTCTTTTGCTGCTGCGAACACACACTGTTTGTGACACAAACAGATTAACAGTGCTACCCAGCTGACCTGCAGTCTGTCTGGCACAATTTCCATGGTTTCTACTCCTCCTTGCTGGTCTCAAAAAGCTGAGATAGTAGCACTATGAGTGCTGCAGTGAGTATCCTCTCCTGTGCCTATTCCCTCTTCAAGCAGTTGGCAAAATAGACGTTACTGCATATTTAATGTGCTGGAGTCACGTAGCCCATGGTTTGCCTTCTAGCATCATGCCAAACACACCACAGGAACTGGCACTATGAGCAGCAGAGGCAGAGCAGCTCCTAACCAAAATGGCTCCCTCTCAAACAAGGGTGCTGAGCCAGGGAGCAGATCTAGCTTGTTTTGTCCCCAAACTGCCATACTCCTCAGGGGCTAAATGCCTCCCTGCCCCAACTCAAGCCAGTGCATCTTTGCCTGACAGCTCTGTTAGTTGAATACAGCCTGCACTTCCTACACAGTTGTGGCCAGTCCACTCTCCCTGCTAGCATACAGCCACTCACTCCCCCCTGCCAGGACCCACTGGCAGTTGTGACTGCAGCCGTGAAGGCCAATGGCAGGGGTTGAAGGCAGTGAGTTACCACAGACAGCAGAAGAAGCACCTTAGGGTACAGCTCAGATGCTGACATGGCTTCACCCAGTAATCATTTAGTGCACTGTACCTGGGCTTTTTCTTGTTCTCACTTGACCCATAAAATAATGCTCATCTTTTATATTCCATAAGAAAAGTGCATGCCACTGTTTGAATAATATGGGACAAAGGCTTTTGCATACCTGTTCTGGCAGCTCACCCTGTCCTGATAGGCTATTCACTCCACACTTCTGTTGTTTCTGCTCCTCTGGCTTTGAATTTATGGTTATTCCTGTGCCATTGGGACTGGTTGGCTTGAGCACAGGAGTAGCAAGGGATCTCTAATCTGGCAAATGAAAAAGGGAAGACTTAAAGGAGATGCTACCAATACTTCTATCAGGCCTCTGGACTGAAGACAGCAGAGTATGCAATCAAAAAGCTTTGCTTACCACTGGCAGCTCCAGTACAGTGGGCACAGCCTTTCACAACAAAAAAGAGGCAATGGCTCTATTTACATTACCTTGCTGCTGTCTGTGCTTCCATGTGCTACCACTGTGTTAAGTGTGCCAAGAAGCTAATGAGCTCCCTTAGCTAATGTGGCTATGTAAGCTGCAGCTTAGAAACACCCTGAGGCAAGCTTGTGCCTCAGTTTCTCTGTCAATATACCCTATCTGTAATAGTTCTTTCCTAAACTGTACTTGCAACTGAAAGTTGCTGAGATAAAAGGAAATGGGGGTGTAGGAGCAACATGTTCTTCAGCTGACCCAGGAACTCCAGGGTAAAGGTATGAACCACCAGTGACTGATGAAATTAGCTTAATCATTAGGTCTGAATATATAAATGCTGTAGTAATAGAACAATCCCAGTTTCTAATGTTTCTTCCACTTCCACAGAAAGCTTTATCTAGCATTGATGCCAGTGATACAAGAAATAGGTGTTCTCCCTGGGAAAGGTTGAACAGCAAAGGCAAACTGTGTCCCTGCCATTTAAAAAGACATGCTGTCTGTGGGAGGAGAGAGGAGAGCCTGTACAATTAGGTGAACATTTATTTTCTGCATCTTTAAACTCTGGTACACTGTATCAGGAGACATCCCAGTCTAATTGGGTCTCTGTGTGAAGTACCTAGCCTCCTAGTTAATGAGTTACTTAATAGCCCATAAAGTGTTCTCCAGGCTCCCCTCAAACTATAACCATTCCCAGGCAACAAACCAAGCACTTATCACACTTACAGACAGTTTTAATATCAAAAGTCAGAAAGCAGAAGAAAGACTAAATAAATAAATTCTTTATACTTTTTGTTGAGAGGTAGGGGGAAAGATGGGCATTCTGTCTGCATGTTAAAGGACAGGCCCTTCTAGACTGCTTTTTCCTTTGGTCATTGAAATGCAGAGAGATGATAAAGCTGTGTAATCATCCTGTAACACTTCAGCACAAGTTTTACACCAGGATCTTCTACTGAGTTAAACCAAGACCCAAGATTTTCCTGGATGTTAGTCACAGCCATTGACAGCTCACACAGACTGCAGCAGGAGCCGAGCACAGCAGAAGCTAAGCTTGGCTTCCTCTGGATCAAAGGGCATAATCCTTTGGCACCACAACACCAGCTAAAGTGTCTAGATGGACTTTGAAATATGCCAGAAAACGTGAAAGTTTTCAAATTAACTTTTATGTTACATCCCACTCAGCTGGTGTAGAGTGCATTAAATGCTACCATGGACTGTGTCAGAGCATATTCCATAGAGGACATTTAATGTTAACATCTGCACTCACTGGCAATAACAAGTGGCTATCTAAGTGACTGATGACCCAAGCCTCTGGCACAAAGGCTGTTATTTCTTTTGTATTTGTGGTCATTTCCTACTAATAATGCATGTGTTTCTTTCCTCATACATAAAGCCCAAGAAATCTATTAAGATGACAGTATTTGAACAACAGTAGAATACAGTGCAGTTATGAACTGTAAAAAAAAAATTAATAAGTAAGAATTTGAAACTATCTAGCATGTACTCTTAGGGATTTATCATTCTATCCTAAAGGGCTTTATTCCAGGAGAGATTTGGTCCAAATGAATACTATTGACTTGCGGATGTGCAATGTATGCCTTCGCTAGTATACCGAATCATGAATGAAATCTTGGCAGGGAATATAGTGCACGTACTGGAAGAAGGTTTTCCAGACAATTGTGATTTCAACAGTTATATTAGATTTATAAAATACTTTAAAAGGCAAGTGCACCCTTGTTATTTTCCATAGATTCAGCACTGCATGCAAAGCATGCATTACAAATTATGCATGCTCATGAGCCAGCAGCTTATAAGTAAATGTATGTTCTCTAACAAACATAGACATTATACCTGTGCTTTCAGGCACACAGTTTGCACTATTTGACGTTCCTTAACTTTCTGAAGATCTAAGGTTGTTTCCACAAGAGAATTAAATACCTTTTTAAGTAATAATCCCTCCTTCACCCCAGCTTTCTGGAGAATTTTGTTGACCTTTTTTGATTATTCTTGCTGCCAAGCCATAAAAATGACGCAGTTAAGGCAGTATTAAGGTGACTCTTGTCATTTTCGTTTCCACAAGAGGCAGCTCCAGTGACCCACGAGCCTCCAAGGCAGTACCACTTCACCCAGGTTAGCATGCATGGCTGTGCTGCTCGCTGCAGAGAAGGCCTCCAAGGGTGGCATTTCAGCATGCTGCCAGCAATGACATCATCCCCCAGCCTACAAGAACCTTGTAAGCTTGGTTTGGGCAGAGCAGATCTGGACAAGTGCCGATGTGCAGTCAGACACGAGGGCAAGGCAGAACGCTGTTCCACCACAGGCTCACAGAAGCACAGTACCCTGCATCCCTGCAGATGTGGCTCTGGAGCCTGAGTACACTCACTTGGAGAAGCACATGCCCCTGGTACAGCTCCCAGGAGCAGCTTTTTTGCTCTTTCTGCATAGGACTGCATAGGACACTCACACTTTTTAAGTTCCTTTTACCCTGGCAGCAACAAGAATTAGCTGGAGGCAACTGGTTACTCACTGACCTCTGATCCCACACCTGCAACTGCCTGTGCTTTGCACCCACACCAACCCAGGCCAAGTTGTGGCTGTGCAGGCCTATGAAAGGACCTGCTCCCAGTCCTGTATGGCTGCAGAGTGGAAGGGGTACCTGAGCTGGAGGAGGTCTGTAGAACCTCACCAAGCAGGCTGGCTTTAAAAGCATGCTATTCGATGGTTCTGTTCTAAAAGCATCATGATACATTAAACCAAGTTGGCAGAACAGGGAGAAAACAAGAAAGCAGGAAAACAAACTCAAGGCAAACTGCATTTGATCTGGAAATTATTAATATTTGAGACAATAAAGACAACCTCATTGAATACTATTTGCATAGATTCCCTCCTTGGAGCCAAACCACACTTTAAAGGACTTCATCTTGAAAGAGCACTGCCGAATTGAAACAGAACTACTACCATGACTAGAGGGCTGTGGTGCCAAAAGATGTCAGATTGAACACGAAACAGAATTTTCATTCTTTTGTGTACTCCATAAATATTAACAACTTGACACCCCATAATGAAAGCAAAATGCACTTAAGCACGGGCAGAAAAACCAAACTAGCCAACTATTCTTCTTTTAGGATTACAATTGAAAATTAGTTGTAGAGGTCAGAGTTTTCCAGCATAATTGTAGGTTGGGATTAACTCTATGGACATTGTGAGTGCATAGGGGAGAATTTAGCCTTGCATGGTGCAGGAGGATTGCAAATACCATGAAACAGGCACCCCGAAGCAGCTGCCCAATCCTTAAGTCAGCCAACTGGCCTCAGCCACACTTAAGGCCACAAGCAGAGAGGAGAGGTGCAGTACAGGACCTTAGCTGTCCTGCTGAGCACCACTCCTGAAGGAACCTCACACCTGCTGTGGGCCAGAAGCACAGCATTACCGCCTCACATCCATGTGATGTACTGACAAGAGTTCCACAAAATACTTCTACATATGCTTTGGAGAGAGCCAAAAAGGGCAGGAAATTGCCCATGTATGCATAAAGTAGTAAACGGTGAAGTATTTTTTCCAATTATTCACCCCTCTGCAGACCAGCAAAGGCTTTTGCATACACTATCAGGAAAGAAACATATTTACAAATATTTAGGTTATTGCATAACAGAGTGAAAGCCAGTTCTAGCACTGAGAAGTGCACAAGTCACAGAAATATAGTTCTGTAGTACCTTGCTGCTCCTCTTATAAATAAAATTAAAAAACAGAACATTATTACCATCACATATTTTCCTCCACCAATTTTAGAGCCAGCTTTAGGAACCAAAGTGAGAATTAAAGGGGCAATGGTGCATCAGGAAATAAAAGTGTTCCTAAGCACAAATATCTCAACTTTTGACTCCTTCAGGTTTTGCAAGTCTCCCAAGAGCCTTCTAAATGCCTGCTCTTTGCTTACCACAGTTTCATTTGCTGTGTCTGAGGCAAGAGGAAACTAACCTTACTGAGGGCCCTGGACACCAAGATGAATAATAGCTTCCCTCAAGGAAAGCTCCTATTTGACAGTGAGGCCATGCACAATGCTTTGCTTGCAAGCTTCTGTTGCAGGGAATCAGGGCCTGCCTGAGCTCAAAGCTATTAATGCTTTCACATCCTCCTCCAGCATAAGAGGAAAGCACTGTGGAGTCTGTCCTACCATCTCCTACTGAAACACACTGTATTTTCATACTCCAGTAAATACAAACTGCACGTGTACCTCCTTCAAGGAAGACTTAGAGCTTTGCAATGCTCTAATCTCTAAATTGTTTAGGCAATTTCATTGACCCTTTCTACTCTCCTGGCAGCTGCTTTAGGAGGACGTGAAGAAGCAGCTGCTGTAGGAGCATACAGGTGGTCCTGACACAAGTAACTCACACCAATGCATCTGGAAGAGGTACACAAGCCATCTCTTGCACCATCACCTTTTTTAAAGGCTCCACAACAATGCTCTGAGCTCCTCTGGTTGTAGTACAACGTAATTCCAATGTTTTATCAGTTCCAGGAAGTGCTTCACTAGGCCAACCTACATTTTAGATCCAAAACCCCTCCAATAACAGTGAGACAGAAAAAGAGCTGTAGAGTTATTTTACTGCCCAGCCAGAAACACGTTCAGGTTAGAAGCTTCTAGCTTAATCCCAGCAGCCTACCCAATAGATGTTATTACATTTCCTGAGGCTCAGGATGACCTGATCCAACTTAAACTTAAAAGTACATGAGAACAATATCAACGCATTTATATAAGCGACAAATGTGTGTTTTAAATTAACTTGTTCCACAAACATAGGCTATTGAACAGCCCCATCTGCACATGGGGAAGGCAGCAATGGCCAGGTGCGTGCGTAGGAGAGGGGAATGATGAAGCACGCAGGTGAAAACAGGAACAAGTAGCTGAGTGCAATGAGAGGAAAGAGGAGGGAGGAGGAAAGAGGATAGGACCTTTTAGTGCAGCTCAGCAGCAGACAGTGCTGACCTGTGACACTGCTGCTCAAGCTACTGTGAAGCAGAAGGGTAGTTCCAGGGATCCTGCAATCGCACCGCCACCGAGCTTCACTTGTCAGGGGCTTTCTGTAAGTTGCTGAGCCTAGGTAAGTCTGGCATTCACCTGAGCCTGGCTGTGACTGCCATACCATTTCACTGGGAACAAACAGGGGCTTGACAGAGCAGAAAAGGAAGCAGCAGCCTGTTATCCTTGGGGTGGAAAAACCCCTAAGAAAAAAAAATGCACACCAAACAACAGACACCCCCAAAAACATCTTGGCCCACCTCATTGCCATGTGCTGACATGCAAGTGAAACAGGGATTTACAGTAACCCTGAGAGTGGCCAGAACCTAGACTTGTTGAGGAGCACCACTTGGGGGGGGGAGGGGGGGGCAGAGTCCCAAAACCACTTTATGAGTTTAACTTGAACATCTCATCTGGGTTTGAAAGAGGCTTTTTTAAAACCTACTAAAGCTCAAGCTGAAATTTTAGAGCTCCCAAGGCAAAATCCTTGGCTCTGACCAGGAAGCACAGATGTCAAGTGCTCAGAGACAGCAAGACTACAACAAAGCAGAAAACACCTCCTCTTGAAAAAGGGAGCTACGTGGCGAGGGAATCCATAAATACTCAGTGCCTGGGGTTTGGTCTGGAGCAACAGCCACAGGTCTGTGTGGCTCTTTAATAATCCTTGTATCATTAAATCGGCTGTTTGCTTAGTTGCAGATACTAGCTGGGCACTCCTTTGGAAAACCTATGGCATTCCATACCCAAATTTTGAAATTCCATGGACATTGGCCATTTAAATCCCACAGGGATGCAGGAGCATATTCTCAGTTTCTGTGCATCTTCACCTTTATGCATGTGCTTAAAATGACTGCATTCTAAGAGTCACTGAAAAGGATGTGTTAAATACTCTTCCACTGGCTTTAGTCAATCCCAGCTTTTTACCAGAGGAAATTGAATGAATAAAATTTTAAATAAAAATTACAAAACCTTTTAAATAGACACAGTCAAATCATTCTGTTGAACCTTTTGATATATACTAAACCCACCACATTCTTTAAAAAATTACAATTTTTCTAATTTAATTTTAACCAGCCATGAAAACAAAGGATTTAACTGCACTGCAGTTAATGATTCCAATAAAAAACCCTAGCTGTTTACATGTTCGACACAGAGACTTTTCCTGGCCCCTTTTAGCTGTCCATACAATACATTGTTAAGTTAACACTTAATAACACCAGATTAATATATAACAGAGAGAGGGCGTATTGCAGCCTCATTTGCTCCATTTAGCAAGTTCTATTAAATTCTGTTTTTCTCCCTTAGAAGATCATAAATACGCCAGTGCTCACCTTTGAGAATGAAAGTCTAAAGTGCAACTTCATCTGGGCAAATCACTTGGCAAGTAATTTGTGACCCTCGATTCTAAATCACATTAAAAGTACCTGTTCTGCTAAATGGGGGATATGGGGCCAACTGGAGCATGAAGAAGAGCATGCTAGTTACCCACTTCCCCCTGCCTCTCTCCCCAAGCCTGTGAACATATCTGAGAGCCAGGCTGGTCCCACACAAATGCTGCTGACCACAAGCTAAAGAAACACTACCTGCAAGTCTTGCCTTCCTCATGAGTATCACTGTGCCAGCTGCCATTTGGGGGAGCCTGTCTCTTGCCAGCTTGTGGTGGTGTCTGGTGGACGTTACTGCAGCAAGAAGCACTCTGACATACTGAAACTGCTATGAGTTGCTAAAGGATACAACACACCCATGTCAGGCTAAAGTGGACTAATATAATAACAACCTTCCCCTTCTCCACATTGGAAGTGGGCAGCAGAAAACTCCAATACAGAGCTTGCAGCAGGGATTTTTGGAAAAGATCTGTAAAGAAGACCACAGCTCAGGTTCCTGGGGAAGCACAAGAATCCTCAATATAGGAAGGAGGGACTTGCCTTTGTAACAGAAGTATCATTGTTCAACAGCAGCCCAAAGGTCTGTGCAGGAAGCCAGATGCCCAGTGGCAGGACTTACAGGGCGACCCAGAAGTACCTGTGCTGGAGAGAGTGCAGGAGCACATCCATCATCCACACACAGAACTAGTCCGTAATCAGCAAGATGGATACATGGGGATTTCACCAGCCATCACTGTTTGTTACTATCCTTTTAACCATCTTCTCAGGCTGTATTGACTTCTCTTATCCCCTCCCTAAACCAGAAAGGCTGCAGAGCTGGATGCTGCCACACCTGCACTGCAGATATGTCCCCCAGGCCCTGTGCTCACCCAGAAATCACAGTGCAGCTGATGATGCCCACCCTGCTCTGAGCAAGTAGCACTGCCTCCCTGACTCAGTACAAGATTTGTGCTGGAGTAATTTGGGAGCAGCTATAAATTTAGGTTCCCCGTTTTTTATGCATCTGCAGGGGTAAGAGTAGTTTACACTTTAGTACAGTTTAACCACTAGTTCTCTTGCTGATGCACTCGGTCCTTTAAGATGTAAGGAAGGCCTGCGTTACAGGAGCAGGAAAACCAAATCGCCAAACAAGTGTAGGAGGAGAAAAACACATTCTGGCTAGGACTTCAGCAGGGATATGGTTCTCTTGTTAATGACTTCAAATATATGAAAGAACTATAAATAAAGCTACAAATATGTCAAGGTGTGATTAGCAATGAGAAAGCAGAATTCCTGCTCATGCATTTCTGCATAGTGCTGACCAACACTCAGGGTTTTGAAAGTGGTACATGGAGTGTGCATCTTAGCTCCACCACTGGGGTCCAAACTCTTTCAAAGGACATTCTTTTGGGTTTCTGCAAAGCATTTAGTGCTTTATACTCTTATCTTAACCCCCACAGAAATTAGGCATTCCTAGCCATGAAGATTAGGTCAGGTTCAGCTCTAGCATGTATACATTTTTGACAGTTGTTATATATAATGTACTATATATTACAGTATAATGTAATAAATTATAGCAATTCAGCAGTAATAGAACATGCATTTTTACACAACATTATAATAAACACAAATTAAGAGATAGTTTCTAGATGCATCTTCTTTTTAAATCGCATAGTTGTGATACTTTCTAAATTATGTGAATTAATACAGCTGCAACATTACCAGAGCTCTCCTGCCTCATACTGATATTTGGCCAGAAGAACCTGAAACTTCCCTGTATTAGGAAGAGCACAGAAAGCTTCTATGTGCTTTACTTCCAGGTGGCTGTATTAAAGTGTCAAGTATAATTGAGCATCCATTGATGAACAGCTACCTAAAGCAGAGGAATACGAAACACTTCCAGGCCTCATTCTCCATCGCCAAGTTGCACTTGGCAGAGATGGGGAATGTCTGCACTGTGCAATTCAGTTCAGGGCAGATACCCAAGACCACTTGGGACCTGAAGCAGTGCTGCCACACCAGCAGGGTGCTCTGCCCAGGCTAATTAGTTGGTTTACAGAGATCTGGGACAGCTCAGCTGCTCCCAGGGTGAGCACCCACCTGCAGCGAGCTGTTCTGTGCATCTGTTCAAATGCCAGGCTCCCAGCTTCCCTACAGGTCATCTGGACTGTAGCATGCACAAAACAAAAGCACACAGCCGCCAAGCTTTTCACGACTGCATTTTCTGCTTTCAGGGGGCTTTACCAGTTATACTGGGTTTGCCTAGTTAATTTTCTTCATAGTAGCTTGTATCATGCTATGTTTTAGATCTGTGGTGAAAATGGTGTTTTCACTCCTAGATGCCCATGTTGAGGCACCATATCATAGCTCATCTTGTGTAGCCCAAATGAGTGACAATACACACCACAGGTAATCACATTGTCTAGAGCACCTGCATTTGGAGCAATGAGAGCTGAGCCCAGATGAGTCAGTTCCCAGCTGCAAGAGCACTCTTACAACTTGAAGCAGCCAACTTTTATTCAACTGCATGGAAAGGATTTGTGGAGAAAGAACCAAAATGCAGTGGAAGCTGCAACAGCTGCAGAGGCTGGTGGCTCTAACGTTCCCTTATGTAGATGGAAAACATAAGATTCAACTCTTTCAGCCTGAGCTCTGTACCCTTCATGGTTGACATTCCCATGAAAGAGCTCATTGTCAAATACAACATTAACTGCTCAAAATACACACTTTGCTTGTATGTTATTTCTCCCAACACATTTGTTCTTCTGCAGCTGTTCCCAGTTTCACTGCATAGGTACCAAGTCAAGTCATACAAAATGAGGAAGGCAGAGATTCATCCTTTAAGAGATTAGTGGGTTGTCCTCCATCTCTGTACTGTTCTCCCCATATTTCTCTAGGGCTGAAAATGCCTTGTCCTACCTTGGCCCTGTCCCTTTATACAGTGTTCAGCCAACTCTTCTGTACAGCCCTGCCAATTAATTAGCAGCTGCACTACAACATGGATGATGGGGGTGGATGTCTTACGGCTGCGCCAGCAGAGTGTGGGCTGCAGTACACCACTCACTGGTAAGCAGTACATGAAATACCTGATACTAGCAGAATGGCATTGGACAAGGCCACTACTCAAGTTGAGCCCTGCTTAGGGAAAAATCAGAACAAGTTTCTCACCATGACATCTTTAGGAAGGTGGCAAGTTGGGCAACGCCAGGCTGGTGGCCAGTTGCACCAGCACTGGGTGGTGTTTCCCTTTCCCCAGTTCTAATGTGGAAAGCATTGTCAGTAATGGGCACAAAAAGTTTTCCTGTGAGACCAGAAGCTTGTTGCATTTTGAAAATTAGCTTGATCTCACACAAAGAAACATGCAAGAGTCCCTCATAATGTTTCTAATGGCTGCTGAGCCTCCAGAGCTAGCATAAAGTAATGGCTTTCAGGCTGTTTATTGCTCTCTGCCACCCCAAAACATGTCTTTTTGCTAACAGTAATCTTATGTTTAGAAAGGCAGTTGCAGTTTATTGTACAATTATTTTATGTAAGCTCCAGCTACTATTTGCTATGGACTCAGAAGGTGTCTCTGAAAGCATTCCTGTTTAGTTCCCTTTCCAAATAGTAGCAATCCTAAATTCTCTGCATTTGGCCACACATAATGTGTCTGAGGAAAAGAGACCAAATCCTGAAGTACAACACAGTAACTATACATTTAGCTACCAGTGGAAATTACATATTAACAGCTGTTAATAATATACTTGAGTAGCTAATTCTGAAGCTTCTCTCTTCTTGGTTTTTAGCTCAGTCCATACAACCCTAGGCGATTGTGAGCTGCTTCCAAAAGGATCCTCAAAAGATCCTCTCAGAAAAGCAAAACATGTCAAATTTCAGTCTCCAGAAAAAGGAGAAAAGCCAGTGCTCCATATTAATAAAGAGAGCTGAGTCTGTATAATCAGGGCTCATATCACATATTACTAAGCATGCTAAACCTACTGTTTTTATTATAGATGTACCAAAAGCCTGTAGTTCTGGCCACCGCACATTTAGAGGTATATGGGTTTAGACTTTAAGCAGTTTTAGAACAAAGCTAATCTCACTCTGGAGCTAAAAAAAAATTATATAAGCAAGACTTTCTCATATCAGAAATCCTTCACATGTTTGTTATTACATGAATCCTGCAGAATATTTTCTAGCAGAAATACTTGGCACAGTAATAAAGTTCCTATGTATTTGTTCAGTTAAAAGAAATAAAATCAAGTTAAGATTGCAAGGCTAGTGATGCAGTCATACCCCTGGATATAACCCGAGACTCAGACAAACCAGTAGTGGGAGGACCATTTATACTTAGCGACTAGCCTGTCAGCGTGAAAACCTCAAGTGGGTTGTAAGTGTAGGGTTGACTGTCTTTGGGTTTTTTATATTTGCTGATTCAGCTCTGACGATCAAGGGATGTTGTTCAATTTGTCTAAGCAGACTAAATCAACTGATTTCATATTTATTCCAGTTTTGTTTGCCTTATCTCAATCTATTTGGCTGATAACCAGGCCTGGCAAGAAGCACTGCCATTTTCTTTAATGATCACCTTCTCCAAATATGATCTCACTCGTCTTCAACACCCTTGAAAGTAAATATGCACAAAACCAGACATATACAAAAAGACCCCAACTATGACCATTAAGAGTAGAAAATCATTTGTATGCCACACAAAACCAGAACTAAAGGCTCTTGGTCCACAGAAGGTGCCTGTGTGCTGGTGTCAATTGCCAAATGCACTGCCAAACAGATCAATAATTTGGGGGTTTGTTTGCTTTGGAAGTTTTTAAAGTGTTTGTCAAGCAGCAAAACACTTCATACCATGTTTTCTTTCAAGCCTGGCCATATGTCTCATGTTGACCTTGCCCACAGTTGCTGGTCGTTATTAATCAGAAAGATTAATCTCTTTTCCCCATCTTTCAAAACCCTTGCCCTTAAGCGGTTTTGGTGCCATTTTCAGAGGGCCAGTCCAAGAAACTGAGAACTAGAGATTTTCTGGTTTCCTTTATTTTTTTGTTAAGGTATAGCTTGTAGGCAGTCAGAAGTGACATCACTTTTCTAACATATGTTCCTAACCATAGGTGATGGGAATTCCAAAGCACACTCAGGATTGGTCTTTTTTCTTTTCACACTGAATCAATAGTAAGACTTTGATTGATCATAATTGAACTGAATTTGGTAAGCACTGGGGAAGCCTCACTCAAAGTAGACTAATTGAGGAGTCAGATGAAAGCAACAGCCTCCTGGATTTCAGGATTAAAAGTAACACAGGACTCTTCATCTTTCTCATCTTTGCCCATTTATGACCAGCATTGCCTGGGCTCCTCAGATAGATAGAATCCAGCTCTGCAGAGCAAGCGTAGTCAGGGGCTACAGAAGTCCAACTGCCTGCATAAGCCCTCCTGCTTCCCAAAGGCTCTCTCACCTTCCTACACAGTATGAAAAAATGATAATAATCAGGCACTGTTTTGATAGAGACAAAGTGGTTGTTCAAATAGTTCTGCTAATTTCACAAAGATGCATGATAATGTTTCACATATGGCTCTGTGCCTTTTAATAACAGAAATTGAACACACATTTCAAGACACAAGTTTTGTTGATATGCTGCTGATAGTCCAGAGTAACTGTTTGCCTTGTGGTTTTAATTATTCTAAAGACAGCCCAGGGATCATTTACCCAGAGCTAATGGGTTTATGGGCTCTTTAAGAAGCATGATAAGCCTACAGATGTGGCAGTGAATGGCATGCGGGTCAGAGCTACCGCGGGGGCCTGTAGTCTTGGAGATGAGAAGGTCCCAGGGAAGGATTTATACTGTAGCCTCAGGCCTCATAATTATCACATGGCCGTTAGGATAGTTGTGCTCTGTGTAAACATCTCTGTTTTCTCTGGAGGGGACTCTGATCTTGAGGGCACAGTCCACAGTCCCAAGAGGCAGTTCCTGGCTTCACAGTGCTGTACCCAAGGATAGGGCTGGACCACTCATGCCAGAGAGCAGGCCCTGAGGGTCAGTCTCCTTGTTTCCTCCTCAAAGGGCCTGGCACTTTTCCATGGTAGTCATCCACACCTGTGCAAGCCAGTCTCCCATACAGCCAAAATACACCAGGAGACCACAGCTGTTCTGCTATCCCCATGCACATGCCTACCTTGCCAAAACCCCATGCCAACCCTGGGCCTGTTTGAGCCGGGATAGAAGCTGGACAGCTGGAGAAGGACAGGCTGCAACTAGTTACACCAGCTAAAATGACAACATTTTGGCTACTAAAATAGATTCTGGTTGCCATTAAACCCTGTGCCAGGAGTTAGGCCAAGATGGCGATAACACTATACCATCAGTAGTGTTAGGGAGTGTGTGGAAAAGGGGCTTTATCTTGTGTTTATGAACAGGGACCATCCCTAGGCCACTGCAGAGCAAAGGAGATCATCCTTCCCACAGCTGCAACTTCTCTGAACAGCAAGTCTGAAGCTACATCAGGATATTTTAGGCCCAACTCCCTCTTAACACTGATCTAACACAAAGTCACTGGTGCTATTCCTGGATCACACCAATATAAGGTGGTTAGGAATCTGGTCCCTTTTGTACAGGCTGTGTTACACAATATTCAACATAATTTCTTTTAGAACACTACCTGTTCATCATTCTAGACAGTGACTCATTTTAGGAATTAAATATAACCGACTCATTGTATAAACACTGGAAACATCTTGAAGACAGAAGACGATTTTATCCAGAAAATGAAAAGTACAGGCAGAGAACGCAGGAAGCCCTAAGAAGTAGAAACCAACAGTGTCTTAGGTTTAAGAGTTAACAACAGATCTAGAGCGTCTGAAAATGCAACAGGGCGATTCCCTCTGCACTGGGAGAAAGCAGGAGGCCAGCAGCCTCACAGACACCAACACAACCAGCCCCCTCGTCAGGGGCTGCAGAACCATGCCTCCCAGCTCTGCAAAGAAATCTGCAGTTCACATGGACTTTCAGAAAGGGATCAGGCCTGCCACGTTAGAAGTGTCTCCTTCTTTGCAAGAGACCCTATCAATTTTGCAGAGGTTTTGAGCCCATTATCACATTACAGGTAGACAGTTGTCATAAAGCATTAGATCTAAGCAAGTCTGACAGCATAACTGCAGGCTAGCTCCAGGCTTGGCAGTCTGTGCAGCACCTGCAGGCACAGGACCAGAGTGTGCTCCATGAAGAGACAAGCTGGTGTAATCTGCTGTGAATCACTTTGAATTGCTGCCCTTAATTGACAGTGCACTCAAGACCTGGCCTGCTATAAAGTGCTGGTATACACATGCTCTTGCCAGGAACCTGCCTGCTCTCAAATGAGCAACAGCTTGAGTGCCACCTTTTTTTACTAGAGTAAGAGCTCTGTATTTTGCTCTGTTCTTGCATTACTGCAGGCTCACCAGCATCAGAAGAGTAAATAACAATGTTTCTCCTGGGAGTGTGGAGTTTTTACAGGTGTTTGTGGGGAAAACAGTCAACATGGTGCTCTCCTAGGGAAAAAGAGAGGACACACTCTTCAGATAAAGTCATGAAAGCCCAGACCCTGGAGAAGCACACAACCAGCATCAAAGTGCTGTGGAATAAGGTTCTCTGAGCAAAATGGCAACAGCATCTTGGCATCCTGACACATCATTCAGGTTTCTCAACATCTTTTCTTATGGAGTACATGTAGGAAAATACATCCAGATAATACAGACAGCAGAGGACAGAAATCACGATTGTCATCCTTGCATTCCAACATGAGCCTTATTCTCAAAGGCTCCCTCCAAACCAGCAGGCATTTGCCAGATATTTCAATAAGCAGATGCCAAAACTTCCTTGGCCAGGTGAGGAGGATTCCTCTTTTATCTACTGCTGTCTCAAGTCACCTCCTAAACAAACCCTCACCTCCTTCTGTCCAAAGCTGGGACACCTCCTTTGGCTTCAAGTTTGTTTTCTCGTTGATGCCAAAGTCTTAATGGACTTTTAGATCCAAATTCTTATTTATACTGTGCTGGAAGCATCAAGAAACTGAAACTGAAAGTGCTCAAATGCCTAGCTCCTGTGGTGCCAATACAGGATGTAGAGATGCCAGAAAACAAAGGGGATTCAGGCCTTAGAGGTCCTTTGGAAGTCTCAGTTTTTTAATTAAACTTCAAAAAACCTTTGCTGAAAAGATTAGGGGCAACATTCAGAGCATGCTGGGGGGACATTCTGGCTGCTGAGCCAAGCCCTTCTCTGCCACAGATGCAATTGTTTGTTTCCTGGTGAGAAGCCAGCTGAAAGAAAAACCATAAAGAGATCACATGGTTGAAAGGAGCAATTTCCATGACCAGACAAACGCTTCTCCTTATTCTTTTCAGGTCCGCAGGGCCCAGACTACAGTACCTGACAAGACTGGCAGCTCAGAGCCACAGGATTTACCCAGGACTGCAAGCTGCATCCTGCACCAGCTCTGCCTTCCTCAGCATCCCCAGGGACCAGTCCAACCTCTTCAGTGTTTGCTTAGCCCCGCATGTTCCTTTCAAGGGCCCATTTGTAAGAGGGACCACCAGCAAAAAAAATGTCAGATCTGGTTTAGGACTTGGTTTGAAGGCATTTAGATAGAATAATAATTGCACAGGGATGTGGTTTACTCTGGAGAAATAAAGGCTGTGTTTAAATGTCTGAAATTCCTGGTGACTCTAATAATTGCAACCTCTGCCTCAATAAAATGCACAAATAATGTTATTGAAACATTTCCAATCAGAAGGTATTATTTTTGGTTTAAAACAGATGCAGTAGTCAGTATTTAAAAGGACGACGTCTGGGCGGGCTTACCTCTATTTCAAGGGAAAACTACTGGAACATTGGTTTAGTCTCTCTTTCTCTGTTTTTATAGCCGACTTATTACAACATTAAAACCTTTGCACAGTTCCTCTGTTACTTTTTCTAACCAACTGGAGAGTAGCTCTACAGTCATGAACTGAACAGGTTTTATTACATTAAGGTGCGTTTAAGAGCTTGACCTGGTCAGCCATCACATCCCTGAGGAAGCTCTATCTCTGCAGTAGCTGAGCATCCTCAGTACCGTGCTGTGTCAGCCTAATAGGCACCAGCATTGCTCCAAGCTTGGCTATTGCACCAGTCTAGCAGGCACCAAATGAATTTAGAAACTTAAGTGCCCCCTGCCAGTTTTCACTTGGAGGATCACAGGGCTACATGACAATGGCTTATAGGTTCAAGATTATATTTTCAGTGGCATCTTGACACTTGAAGATACACCAGACACCTACCAGTAAGACTTAGAAGGTACAAGCTTGTAAAGCACTCACCTGCAGCTTTAAGTGCTTAAATATCAAATGCCTCTCTCTCTTCTGAAAAGGGAACTCAGGATCCTCAGCACTCTTGGAATTTTGCCTTGAGCTCTCTGCTGACCTGCATTGCTCACATGAGCAAAGTCAGATGCATCTCACAGAAGCTGGCAGAAATTGGGCCAGTGTTTCATGATTCATATAGGATTAGCTATAATTAGTGTCTTCAAGTAAGACAATAACTGTATCATGCTATTGCACTCCGTGGATGCAGTATCAGCACATATGGAAGACATTTATTACTATAAATATTCGGGCACTTGATAGTTATCCAAAAATACAAAATCAGGTTAATCATTCTATCCTACAGTCCCTGGCAAGAGATTTGAACTCAGGTTTTTCTGGCTCATCTTAAGGTTTTACATATATGATCACTTCTGCCAGCTGGCAGAACTAAAATCTTAGGCTGAAGTAGTTCTCCAGCAGCCAGATCTATCTGCACAGTAATATTACAGAGCTTGGCTTTTTGCAAGCCGTACACTACCTAAAGATATCTTGCTGCTGCATATAGCTATGAAAGTTTATGTAGAACAGGTAGAAGAATTACTTTTCTTTTCAGAGTTAATCATTAACATCTCTCAGGGGAATAACCATCTTAGGCTACTGTCTTATTTCCAAAGGTTGCCCATACATGCTGCCCACACATTATACATGGATAGCTATGCTGTTCCCGCATGCATATGTGTAAAGTTGTTTCCAAAAAATAAGCTGGAAGAGGAAACCTCTAAATGCTAGCTAGAATGCACAGCTACTCATCAGAGCTGAGGCATGGGAGAATAAACTAACAAACTTCTCTTTAAAAAGCCGCTCAGCAACATCAGCACCAGTGGTTATTCGACTTCCAGTAATACAGCACACCATCCTTGGACTCATCAGCTCTCCCACAAACACAATAAAATTCAATGGCCATTTTATGATCTCCTATTAGGTGTCATAAAACCACAAGACCCATGTATTACTTCCCAGCCCCGCTCTTTAAGAGAAACTGCTGGAGTTTCAGTGCACACAGGTCCATGATTTGTGAATTTACAGCAAGTACAGTCACACTCTCACTCCCTGGATCTGTCTCAGCCCACCTGCACCATTACACATGTATACAAGATGAAGACATTTCTCAGATACCAAATATTCAGAGGCCTGGCCATGGCTCATGAGCCCAGTCCCAGCTCCACACAGCACCAGGTTAGGTACCAGGATAGCTACTTTCTCTGGATACAGAGTCAGAGCCAAAAAAATACAGTAATGGATCTGTGCCAGCCCAGCACAGATGCAGCCCAGGCACCCCTGCAGTGAGGTTCTGAAATTGTAAGGCTCTGCAGAGCCAGACCAGGACTCTGCAGACCCAGCACACAGTTAAAGCCTCCATCAGGAGCCAAGCTGGCTCTTTGCAGAGGCTCTGTAACACATCTGTACCCCAGCCTTCAATGCATCCCAGAGTGGATGTACTACCTAGGTTATTGCATCACTCATCAGCTTATGACCAGCTGATGTGAAACAGAAAAACTAGTGGGATATTGTTGCAAAAGACTACAAAAGAGAGCAGCACCTGGTAGGTGAACACAGCAATGCTGGTACCATCTGGGATGGGAATTCCCCCAGCCACGTATAACTGCTCAAGTGTTTGGCTTTAAAACAATTTTTACTTCTTTTCCCCAAGCAGCATTGTCCTAACATCCCTGAAGAACAAAACTTTCCTGTACCACCACAGTACAAGTACCAGGTACATAAAACATTCCACCTTTGAGCCATGTGCAAAAAAGCTGAAGCGAGTTTTTTGCAGTACATAACATAGAGTCTCACATTCTTCCCCTTCACTTGGAAACCTCAGGTAACTCAAATCAAGGAGATTCAAGCTTTCCCTTCCTAACCTTCATCTACTCCACAGCTTACAAACTCACCACCACCTCACACATTTGCTCAGGAAGCATCTAGGCTTCCTCCTTACCCTGACTACTTCCAGGATGAACCAGCACGTTCCTCTCCTGCAGCCATTCCTGCTCCTCTATCAAATTGCTGTAGGTAACCCACTCTTCCTTGCTTACTCTGCCAGGTCAGCACATAATCACAGACTGAACCACTTAAACCCCCTCACAAAACACACCTTGAGGCATTTAAGCAGGAGGCCCCATTCCACACACCTGTCTGGGTTAGATCTTGGAGCTGAGCAAGCCCTACTCTGCTCTGGGCTCATAGCTGCTGCCCTAAACCACCTTCACGTTAGTTTAAGGAATGTGCCTCTCCCTGCAGACCCTTCCTCTATGTTTTGGGCAGTAGGACCAAATAACCATGACAATACATTACAAGTGCCTTGGTTCAGTTTGGAAGGCTGGATTACCAGCTGGATACTGCAGTGATTGACATATCCATTTACATGGCCATATATGTAACATGTAATGTGTATATACATGTATATGCATGTATATACATGCATTTACCAGACAATACACTATGTTTATCCATAGAACCTTAACTAATATTGCATCAGAAGAAAAGAAACAATTTGCAGAGGGTGAGTGCCTGTTAATCATAAGCTAAAGGGGAAAGGAAAAATTTTAAGTGAGATATAAAGGGAGGAAGTGACTCAGTGGGTGGGAGGGAGGGGACAAGCGTTCCAGACAGATGGGACATGAATAACTTTTCCATCTCCCTCTCTCTCTTCTCTCCCAAGTCTTGAAGGAACTGCTGTGTTGAAATAGTCAGTCATTAACTATTTGATGAGGTTTTAAAATCTGAACTGAATCCTCTGAATGTAACCAACTATTATTACAGGGTCTACATCACAGCAATGCAAGTGTTGGAGCCCTTTGGCAAGCCATAGTGGTGAAGGCAGGCCTGAGCACTCTGTAGGAAAAGCCACTAAATGGCGTCAGCTGTTTAGCTCTGCATAGCCTTGGTAATGCTGCAGGAATCAGAGCAGTGGTGATTAGTGAGTGTGCAGACCAACTGTGACCAAGCAACAGGGCATCCATCCGCACAGCCAGCACAAAAGCCGACATTCAGGCTCTGCTGGCATTGCTCAGCCTGCAGGAGAACCAGGGCCCAGTATGCACTGGGCGAAGGTCATGCTGAAGGAAATTACTGTGGTCTTCCAAAAGCCTTCTTGCTTTGGCTGTCCTCCCGCTCTGCAGTCCCTGGGGTAGATTCTTCCACCAAACATCATCCACCTTTCCAGAAGGCTGAGGTGCAAGCGAAAATGCCCTTTGGTGCTAGTTCAAGGGCAGGATTCAGACCACGAGTGCCAATAAGTTCCCCTGCTGCCCATGGGGAACCTCTTCTGCACAGTCCAGCTTATGCTACACAAATGGGCTCTGAGAAAACCTGAACAAAGTATTTCCCTTCCTGAATGCCAAAGGCTAATTGACCAGCACGAGACCTGCTGAACCTGGTGGAATCAGGGTGGATATAATCACTCAAGAGAGCCAATAACCAATTAGCTGAATGGCTTCATCAGTTTTGAGGTCTGCCTCTTTATTCAAGAGCAAAATAAAGATCAATTTCTTAATAAGCTTTGTAATATCTGCTATTCCTTCCTTCTCATTAGTATTATTAGCATTGCAGCGTGTAATGAAAGAGTAAGACAAGGGCTGGAAGAGCCTGAGTGGTAGAGAAGGAGTAAGCAAAGTGTCAAGCCAAAACACCATATATGCATATGCATACACATACACATATAAAACAGGAAAGCTGTACAAATTCTCTACAGCACAGGTCCAGCAGGTCATGAGGGGATCCTTACCACAAGGTAAGAGCCTACCCCTGCTGATAACTTCTACCTGTTTATCAGAGGTTTTGCACAAAGAAAAGCCACACCTAGTGTGGCAGTATCAAGGCTGGCCTGGCCTCTCCAGTGTTGCCACAATGGCCATGGGCTCAGTGTAGCCCATGAGCTCAGCCAGTTGCTTCCATCAGGCTGAGATCAGTAGGGGCCAGTTGATAACCAGGCATGGCAACCAGAGCACACTGGCCCTGATGCCGTGACAGCGCATGGCTGGCAGGGCGTAAGTACACTGTCCCTTCTGCCACCGAGCACACTGACCTCTGGCAGAGGGCTGGGGCAGGTAATACCTTCATCTGCCACCGCTGCATCCATCAGAACCCCCCCATATGCTTCTCAAATCCCATCATTGCATTGCCCTGTAGTTCCCCTATGTGTTTTGCTTTTGAAATTGCAGGTTCCTACTCTCCCTGCAGCTACATCAGTTGAAATCGCATTCCCTTTGTCAGAGAGCCTTCAGCACTCTTTGCTGTCTCCTCTCTTGCAGTAAGGCAAGAAACAGCAAAGCAATGTACAGATTCCTCCCTGCCTCCAATTCCTCTGTTTCTCCTCCCCTGAAGTCAAGGCTACTTGGAGATAACAACCTCACCCATGAAGGCACAAACAGCACTGTCTACATATTTCAGCATCTCCCCCATACACCATCACGTGTTGTCAGGCAGTCTTCTGGTGAAAGTGCATTTCCCTTTTGAATACATGAGTCTGTGTGGCCTAGAGAAAGCCCCCTCCACAACAGCAGCAGCAAGAGTGCCTTCCTTTCTCCTGTGTGCGTGTTAGCTGAGAGTGTTTTACCAGACTGCACAACAAGCAGATATTGCAGAAGTCATCTCTAAAGGAGAAACTGAGAACTCAGGAGGAAGGGGGCTGTGTTGGAAGGTCTTTTTTTAAGGAGCTGTAGCTGGATAATTGTCCAAGACAGACTGGCTTGTTGACTCTCTCACAGCAAAAGGCACAGGGCTGTTTAATTGATTTTAGCCTGTAACTAAACATATACTTCTTTCAATATAATGAACAGCGATGCTACAATAGTGCTCTGCTAATGTAAATTGATCCATTACAGATGAGTGTTTAGATCAATGTGTGATGTCCTGATTGGAAATAAAACTGTTTGCTCAAGATCACTATAAAGACAACGGGCACTGATAGATGATATTTATGTGACAAGGAATGGCTCTTAAAAAGGAGATTGCCAAGACCATGTCCATCAATTATGAAACCAACATTCACCCAGCAGATACGCACACATTTTTAAAGACGAGAAAGAAGAAAAGATCCCAAACCCTTTGAGGTAAAATACACAAGGCACTAGAACGGCAGAGAGTCTTGACGAAGGCTGGGAGAGCTTCATGGCCGTACACAGTGACAGCAGAAGTCAGCCAGAGGAACAAGAACACCCACTAACATGTCATAGGATGAATTTGTGTGGTTTTACATGGACAGAAGACCTGAAGAAGCCCCTAAAGCCTTTTGAGTTTGTAGCAGCTGAAAGACTTCCCAGGTCTTTCATTCCCAGGGCTGCCTTGGGACAGCACCACATGTCCCAGCTCAGCATTCAGGGCATTGTAAAAGGTAAAACTCTTAATGGAAGAGGGCCACGTACAGCCCTTCCCTCTTTGTGGTGGGGACTGTGCCCAGCCAGGGCAAAGCTGAGGTCTCTGCAGGCTGGTGCAGGTGCTCACCTCCCTCACACCCTTGGTGCTGCTCACTTCCCAGTGTGGAACGCACTGTCAGCCCCAGGCACATGGGCACGGGTGACTGCAGCAGCCCGGGCAGGGGAGCGAGCACCCGTGGCCATGTAGGACTGAATGACAGTGTTTATCTACCCGCGTTACACTGGGGTTCGTTCCACATAATTGCTCCATGGTTTGTGCCCTATATGTTCACAACCCGTGTTTTGTCATCTCTGTGCATTTAAAGTTGACGACTCCAGTTACCTTCCAAGTCAGCTGTGATTAACGCATGTGCCTCTCTCGCTGGTAGCTGTTCCTTGTGGTCTTTTATTACCTCACTTGCACAGGGCATTTCTGTTTTCTCTCTTGAGGAAGTTTTCTAAGAGCTGCAGTATGGCTGCCTTTGTGCTGGATTGTGTCCCAGCCATTCATTACCAGGGCAGCTGCAAGCACTTCTTTTTCTTCTAGGGACCAGCTTCTTCTTTGAAGCACTCTGCCAGAGCCCATCAGGGCACTTGGTGGGACAGTGCTGCGCCTGCACCACGGCACGGGGCCTGGAGCACTCAGCCCGGCCGATCCCCAGCTCCGCAGGCAGGAACCCTGGGCAGGGTGGACCTGCCCTGGCAGTGGCGGTGCTGGGGGGTCCCAGCAGCGTGGCCTCCATGGGTGATTGACACAACCAAGATGGGCACCAGGTGGACAAAATGGCTGCCGCCACGACCACCACACCACCTCAGAAGCAAACTCACTCTGCCCACCCTGGCTCTTCCTCATCCCATTGGCTGGGGCACCAGCAGCACCGCTCCTGATTGGCTGTGCCTGTGGTCTGTCAGCCAGAGAGGGGCAGCAGGTATGGCGGAAGGTGTGTGGGGTGCAGGTGCCCATGGCCAGATGAGGGGTCAGACCGTGGGGCTGCAGGCAGCTCTCCCCTTGCTCCAGTCGGGGCTCTGGGAAGCCTTCCGTTGTCTTTAAATGGCTTCGGTGCAAGAGCGGGAACATGTGGGCAGCCCCAGTGGCTCCAGAGCTGGAGATGTGAGGAGCCACTGGATGCCTGAGGACTGGCAGCGTTCAGAGCCTTGGGTGCCATGGTTTAGTGTGAGGTGTCCCTGCTCATGGCAGGGGAGTTGGAACTTGGTGATGGTCCTTTCCAACCCTAACGATTCTATGACTCTGTGATTCTGTGACTGTGGTGACAAGGGTAGGACAGCACACAAAGGGCCTGGAGCCTTGCACTGACCGGGCAAGCGCTGGAAATAGCAGGCTTGCCTCTTATTTCAGTACTAGCCAGCCACAGATGAGACAGGGCTGAGCTGGCTTGGTGCAGTGGCACTCAGCTTGCAGGAGGTGTAATTGCTGTCTGTGAATGGGCTGGGTGATGGGTGGCCAGAGGTCAGGGGGGGACGCTGGGTGGGGGAAACTAAATGAAAGGACAATGTTGACACAGAACAAATGATGCTAAATGGCCTGTGAAAACAGATCCATTAAGGAAATGATATTCTGCAACAGCAGAATAATACAAATTTAAATACAAATAGACGAGGAAAATAGCCTTTAAATACAAACAGAGGAAAAACTTGTGAAACTGGTGGCTGAACCTCCTGGTGAAGGATTGTATTTGCTGGTCATGTCCTACTCTGCTGTCCTTGCAAGAGTCCCCTTCATGTCAGTCTGCTGTGCCTGTCCTCCCCTGAGATGTAATACATACCAAACGCTTCTTCTGGCCAGCTCTGATCGTAAATAGCTGGGAATGTGTGGAGTGTAGCATATACTTTCATCACATGGTAAAGAGGGACTAAGGCTGTGTGAGCAAGGAACAATCTATTAGGGCAAGAAGGAGTCGGTCCCTCTCCTCTCAAAACCAAGGGCATGAGCTCCTACTGACCTGGATAGACTTGGGACATGGAGGGGTCACCTCGCATGTCTGTTTGCAGGGAAAGTGTTTGGGGACATCGTGGTGGTTGTTGCTGCTCAGGCACTGCTACTCATGCTCAGGTTGTTTGGTTATTGCAACCCAGGAGCAGGCTGCCTGAGGATGTGACAGAGCAGCTCTGTTGCTCTCAGCACCATGCCAGCTTATGCAGCCTTGAATGGTGTTCTTCCAGCATGCTCTGTCTCCCACCTCCACCTGTATAAAAGAAAAGCACAGTGGACAAAACGGCTCAGCTGTGTTTTGGGTGTTGAGGAGGGCACAACATTACCTTCAACACTGTTTCATGCTACCTTAACAGCTCTACAGTGTGATATGAAACAGAGGAGAACTGCATTGGAAAATAGCTTTTCTGGGAGCAGTTTTCCTTTAGGGCAACACTAGCAGTTAACTTTGTACTTCACAGTCCTACCATGGCATGAAGCACATCCATTCAAACATCAACTTTATAGCTCTGCAGAATATGGGTTAAGAAACAGCCAGGGACAGGCCTGCTGGTGACACCTCAACAAGACCAAGACTGGTGTCTTCCTCTGCAGGGGCACAGACAGGGGCTATAATATTTCTGTAGCTCTTCTTGTCTCAGAAGGGTTGTGTTCCATTCACGTGCAGTTACTCTGCGTTTGGCTGGCACTTTACACCCTGAAGGAAATCAGTCCCTCAGAAAGCCCTCAGTTGTGCCTGGAGTCACTCAGGAAATACTGGCCAGGGGCACATTCAGCCTGGTGCTGTAATGGGAGCAGGTCTGGAAACCTCCCCGTGCCTACAGCATGGAGCCCTCAGAGCCACCCACCGTGCGCACTCATCCTTGGTCTCACTTCAGTAGTGAGCAGCGATCAGGTTTGTTCTCCCCACCTGTTTGTTGCTCACTTCACTGCAGCTCTCACCAGCAAAGGAGCTGACCTGCGTCTCAGCCAGGTAAACTCCTAGAAGAGGGAATGCATGCCAGGTCCTGGCAGCGCCAGAGGCATGAAGTACTTCCAAACACTGCCCCAGAACTACAAAATCTCCTTCTATTATTCTTGCTTGAGTGCCAAAGCAATGCATGAGACAAAGGAGAAATCATCTTCTCTGATCTTCCCTTGCCACTATCTTTCCTGTGTCTGGATCTCAGAGGCACCTTACGGAGCAAACCCATCTGTGTTACTTCAGTAGAGCTCTGATTTTCGTCAGAAGGCACCTGACCCATCTCTCAGGCTGAAAAGCCCGATCTACACTGATCCAGGTATGAGATGAGATGAAAAGCTACGGTTCTGTATGTATTCTGCATATATGCAGAATGAAACGATGTAAATTAAAGAGTGACAGGTAGTACCTGTGCATTTTCAAGGTTCACAAGCAGCAAACAGCCTTCTTATTAAAAAGCTTCTCTTCCTGTCATTACCATGGTGCACTCTGAAATGCAGTACAGAGGGGAATTGTCACTAGCCAAAGCAGGTTTTTCCTTGAAATAACCACAACAGCCCCAATTCAAGAAAACTATCTGATCAGAACAGCTCCTTCAGAGGGAAAAACCATCCTCCAGTACCTGGGGCTTTCACCCAAAAGAGAAAAGCCTAACAAAAACCAAAACCAGGAAGGGAAAGCCAAACAAACCCCCTTAGAATATGGTATGGATTTAGCGGAGGAGAAACCACCATTCAAACAAACTACTGAGGGCAACAGTAGACTTTTTCCAGCTCCTGAGGTCTTCAAATCAAGACCAGACCCTTCTGAAGGATAAATTACATCCTTCCTCTTAGGAGGAACGGGCTGTAGCTCCTGACACACGAGCGCAGGACAGCGGGGATGATTCTTGCCTTAGACAGGCGCTGCCTTGCAGGCCAGGCCACGACTTCAGGGCTGAGGCATGGCGTGCCCGGTGTGTGCATGGGACGGAGGTGAGCTGCTCGGCACGGGGCAGCCTGAGACAGCCAGACCGGCTCAGGGCCTTGAGGGGCGTCTGACTGAGCCTTGCCTCCCACCACCCTTCTTCCCCTCTCCTCCACCGCTCCAGTGGCGCACAGCCGAGCAGGAGCAGCACTTTGCTATCAGCAACCGAAAACCGGGAAGGAGGGGAAAGCCTGCAGGAATCTGCGCTCGAGGCGCTGCTGGCTCCCCCTCACCCCTCTCTCATCGTTTTGCCTGAGGTGGGGCTGACTCACCCGCGGCACGCTCCCCGGCTGGCAAGCTCCCCACTGCCTGCACCGCGGCCAAGGAGTGAGCACACAGGTTTCCTGCCATCGCAGTGAGACTGGGGCTTTCACACTCCTGAACTGCCTGTGCATGAGCAAGAAGGGGATCTTGGCACGGATGCCAGAGCCACCTCCTTCCATCCTTGCTTCCGTGAACTTTTCCAAAGGTTTCAAGGGTGGCCTGCATTTGCTGTTCCCTCTTGGCTTTGTCACATTGCCTGCTCCCCGAGTCTCAGGCTGCCAGCACATCTCTCCCCTGGATGACTTGGCTCGTGTTATTTTGTGTTAAAACCGGTATGATTTTTTAATGGCTATAAATAAGTTAAACTGCATCTTTAATTAATCACTGCACTTTATATTGTAAGTGGAGATTTTTCGTAATGACTCGTTTATGATTTTAAGGTGCCATTTGCTCACTGTCAAATGTATCCCTCCATGTTTATCCCTTTTATCCCTCCCTGCTTAACAGGTTCAGGATGGAAACGAAATTTCATCAATAAAGGATTCTAATCCATTTAGTCTAGAGCAAATAATTGGTTACTAAGTGGGAAGGGATTGAGTGGATACTCTTATCTAAGCAACAATGAACTTCAGGCAATAGACAGTATGTTCATAAATTCATTTTAAACGAATCTTAAAATGTTTATTTTTCACTCATGCAGGTTTGAAATTGGAAATACATACGTCTGGATGACTAAAACATGAGCAACAAATAGGAGCAGCAGCATGTAAAGTATAGAGGAGTAGAAGCATTAATAGAAATATTTCTGCTATAGCAGCTATTAAATGATTTTTTTTTTTTACGGCTTGGAAGAACCCGTATGTTTATAGGATTTCCCCCCCCAGTTAAAATATGTGTGTGTGAGTGTGTCTTTCCCTAGATATTGTTTAGCTATACACACACACAGTGCATGTATAAAACTATCGGTGAAGTGAGAGCTGTTTCTTCTTTTGTTTCTTGTCCCACTGGCAGGCAGCAAAGGACACCCAATCCAACACCATCAGCATCTTCACAGCATCTGCCCTGTGCGGTATCAAAGGCCAGTTCATGCCCTTTGAGAGAGAGACCCGCGGAGCCCCAGCCTGGCCTGCCTGCCCTGCGCATCGGGACTGTGCCCGCTGCCGGGAGCAGAAGCAGCTCACCAGCACCAGGCTGTTGTGAGTTACAGCACATTGTGAGTCACAGCAGCTCACCAACGCGTTGTGAGTTACAGCCCTTTCCCGACACAAAGAGGCTGCACCTCTGGCCTGGGGATGGGTTGTTCTATTTGACTGCACCAACCCCCTCAGCAGGGGCACAGGCAGCCGAGGGCCCCCTCAGAGATCAGTGCAAGGAGAGCAGCTGTGCAGCCCACTGAACAGCGCTCAAACACTGCCGTGCACAGCTTCCAGGTGCCCACACTGCCTGTTCAGGTATTCCCTGAGCAGTCAGAAAGACACTTGTTTTCACTTGGTCTCAGATTATATTCAAGTGACAAGCAGGTGGCTGGATATCCAAGGACGTGTTTAATTTTTTACTCAAGGATGCAAATAAGCCGCAAAAAGAACTATTGACTTGGAACTAGAGAAAAATAAATAATAAATGCTTTTAAAAACTGCTCTACCTCAATTCTTGGACAACTCAAGTCTGATGTGCAGTATATGATCTGTCAGCTAGGACTGAATCCAGGCACTCACCACTTTGTTAGCTTAAGAATTTTGAGCAATTTTTTCCATTTATCTGTATTCTCCCCCAAATCATTTCACACATTTCTCAGATACATCAATCCTTCCGGCATTCCTCTAGACACTCAGTAGGATGCCCTGCTATAAATATAATAAAGCCTTTTATTATGTCCATTAACCATGGACATGTGTGCTCCAAAAGTTTCCTGACACGCAGTCATTTGTGGCTTTTTAATTATAAACAGGAAAAAATCTACCAGCAAAAGAAGACAGCAGGCTGGAAGCGGATCTCCATGTGTGTGTTTTGAGTGTGTTCTCCGAAGGGCTGATGGCACCCACTCCCTCCTCCTCATCCCTTCGGAGATGCTTGTGCACACACGCGTCCACGAACAGCCAGTGACACAAGAGATCAGCTGTGCTGACCGCAGGGGGCTCCTGCAGGTTTATAGGAACACCCATCAACTCATTTGTTGATACGCTGATATGGCCCCTTCAGTTTGCAGACCTTCTTCCACTTGGATTCAGCAGAAAAGAAAAAAGGCCCAGTAAATTACTTGACAAATTAAGTCATATTTATTGAATGCCTTTTATTTCAACAACCAAAAAATTCTAACAGCCTAACAATGCACATAAGTTAAAAATTAATTATCACTTAGTGATAACAAAGATAAAGTTGATTTACATGGAAAAAAAGAACATTTACAATATGTTAATCCTTATTCACATTGTTGATACCGCAATAAAACACAATTTGTTTTTTTCTTTTTTTTTTACTTTTTATTTCACAAAAAAAGGCGGAAAATTGTGCTTTGTTAAGAGGCACTACAAGAAAAGTTTCTTTCTCCAAATAGATATTATATGATGGATATTGAATAAATAGACATATATGCATTGTAATTCGCAAAGTTCTGGCAAGACCACAGGCTAAAATGCCCACAGATTCACTTAGAACCACTGCAAAATTGGCAGTGAAATTAAAAATAAAAAGGCAAGACTCAGCATTGAAAAAATACCTAATAAAATTTTTGGTTGAAGTGTAAAAGATACCAAATGTTGATGCCATCATCGGATGAACAACCTTACGGAGCGTGGCAAAATGCAGTTTCCTTTCAAATGTATGGAGTGATTTCAGCTACAGGATAAGACGACAGTTTTGAAAGAGTAGCTCTGAGAGAAACATAAAGCAGCAACCATCGAAATTCTGATTAAAGCTGCAGCATACTACAGAAATAAAGGATGAAGAGCAAAAGGGGCATTAAGTAAGCAACCCACCATCATTTTGCAAAGGTATACGAAATTTATGCAGAGATACTCTTATGTTTCAAACATTAGTTCTGAAAAAATCCTTAAAAACTCCAGAGGTTACTGATCAGCTAGAATTAGCTTGTATTGCAACGTCTTCTCCCTGTATATTGTCTGTTCTGAGGAAATATCTACACGTAGAGGTTCGGTTTTCATTTTTAACTCCTACCTTTTATACTTTTCAAATATATAAATAGTATTAACAGTTATATTACATTGCCTGGTGTAGTAAACAGAAAAGTAACTTTCAAAGTGATATTGCATGAGGTCTTTGTCAAGGTTACGCAAAAAAGCCCATGTGAAAAAAGAAAGGAAAAAAACCCCAAAGCCTTGTTGGTGCGACTATGACTGCAGTTTGAACAGGCGTCTGAAATCAATCCAGCTGCACGAGTAGCAAAGGTGAGGTCTTGTCTCGGAAATCATTGCACAGAAGTGGAAAGGAAATGCTACTTGGTGTCTCTTTCGACATGATGCCTCAGAACGGGTGGATGCTATAGGAGACTGCAGCTTTAGTGCTCATGCCACTGAAGAGTCAGTCGGTATTAGCTCTGCTTTATGTAACGTAGCTGCCAGCTAGGCTGCTGCGAAACCCTTCGGCAGGAGGTGGATGGGTGCAAAGGGCCCCCCGCAGCAGGTAGCCCGGGGCACCGAGCCCTGGGGTGGGCTGCAGCCAGGGACCCGTGGCTGAAAACACTTCATTTCACTGGCACAAAACGCATGACACGGAGGAAGCCCGGCTAAACTGGGAACACAGGGAGGGGAGGGAGGGAGGGAGGGCTGGCCGGAAGGGCGAGCGGCAAGTCAGCAGCACAAACCCTCGGTCTGTCAGCAATTTACCTGGACAGGGTGGCTGGGATTGTGGCGTTTTGTGTCCCGATGTAACTTTACACTTGTGTGAGTGTGTTTCACCTCAGTATAAACAAAAAGCAACAACAAGAAGGAAGCTCATAAATTTTAAGATCTGAAACAGAGAACAGGTAAATAAAATCCACAGTAAAATGTGGTTCATAGTATGAATTCCATACATCAAATCTCAACATGTTATCTTTCTTCTCTTTCTCTAAAGACCTCGTTAACAGACAAGTCTTCTACGCACTGAATTTCAGGTTTAGTCATTCTGAATCCCATGAAAATTCATCTGTTCACTATGGAAAGGACTGTCTGGAGAGTGGAACATGCTGTATCCTTTTAAGTGTGCATTGTGTTCAAAGTACTTTAACTTACTAGTTTTCTTTTTAAGGTGCCCTGATTCGTTTTTCCATTTTCTCTCTTTTTTTCCCCTCTTTTCTTTTTTTTTTTTTTGGCAGTGTTGATTTACATCTTTAAATACATACCTCAAAAATTACCCATCAAGTTGCCAGATAGGAAGCCATATAATAATGAAAAAAAAAAAAAAAAAGAAATCAGGGATAAACATAGAAAATAAATAGGAATTCAAAAATAGTCACCACACCCTGAGAGCAGGCGGCAGTTTATCAAAAGCCAAAGCAACTCATTGTGAAGTGGTTTTAATACATAAACAAGTCTCATCTTTAAAGAACTCATTTCACAGTCTATACTTTCAGGTTGCGAAGTTCCGTCCCATGCAATTTTAATATATATATATTTTATGTAAATATATATATATACACACAGAGTTGTAAATTTTCCTTCATTGATTTCATAGGACTTTTTCTTTCCATTTACTTGCTAGATGTCCCTTTCATAAGTGCAAGATTAATGAAGGCATAATCCTATGTGATTACAATGCTTACTTCAGTCAAACGTAGGAAGTGTTAACACTCGAGTGTCTGTGTCAAGGCGATGTCTGATCTGGCAATGCTGACTTCATTCGGTTTGCACATGGATCATGCGCAACGGGAGCAAACAAAAAAGTAAAAAGAGAAAAAAAAATTAGAAATAAAACCAGAAAATCCTTGGATCAATGTATTGCTTTCTGCACTCCTGTCTCACATTATCTCTGGTCGATGTCCGCTGGAGCTGCCTTGCTTTTGTCGGGGTTCTCCTCCTCAGGCTCCACTTTGTACATTTCCTCAGAGCCCTCCTCGCTGTCGTTCTCCTCCGACTCCGTCAGCAGCTCCTCATCCTTGTACTCTGCCACGTCAACCACCGTTCCCAAATGCTCTTTTAGCTTCCCGTGGTGCTTTACATGGTAACGTTGGTTCTGGAAGAATTTGATAATGGTGTGTTTGGGGAGATCCAGCTGAGCAGAGAGGGTGTGGATGGCTTCCTGATCAGGGTAGAGACCCACATCGTGGATAAAGCTTTGAAGGATACCGAGAGCTTCCAAAGAGATCTTGGTACGGGATCTTGGCTTTTTGGCACAACTGTCCTCAGCAGGTGGAGGAGGAGCCTCTTCTCGAGGTGGAGAATTCTCCTTCGCAGGCTGGGACTGCTGTCTATGCAGCACCTACAAGATCAAACAGACACAGACTTCACATCCATGCTGACCCCTCTGGTGCCTGAGATGAGGGCACTCGCATAGGTCTTTACTTGCACAGGGTCTACTTTGTTTTGGTGAAGAAAAGTACAAATTAATATTCATTTCCCACTGCCTTTCTCACGTGTAACACAGCTGCACCAGTGAAGGAGAAAGTAATATTAAAGGCAAACAATATAAAATAGATACAAACCCACTAAATAAGTAAGAAATACAAAATGCAAGTACTAAAGAGAAATATAAATAGCCAAAATAAAAATGAAGTCAAAAGGTATTACAGTCTCATGGTCACGATGACTGGCCAGCTGCTCTCAGATAAGTCACTCTCTGGCTTTGCTTCTTTCCCCCCCCCCCCCCCCCGTTTCCTTGCATCCTTTTAAGCTACAGACTCACCTTTTCTACTGGATGCCAAGTACCACAAAGGCCCAGACACACATGGGGCTGTCAGGTGCTACTTTATCATAAATAATGATTTGGCATTGAAATCCATCACAGCTGCTTTATGGAAGAAAAAAATGAATAATGGAAGTGCAGAGATTTGTTAAGATTTCCCTTCTATGAAAAGTGACATCGCAGCCAGTTCAGTTGCTTCACAGAGCTAGCTTGAATGTGTCTCCTGAACAGACTTCTCTGTATTACATCTGTCTGAACTTCACTAGTTGAGAAGAACTGCGTTCACATAATTATAACCCCCCATTCTGAGAAACCCTCTGGGCAAACACACACTTTTCAGTCTTGCAACAGATTTTCACCAGCAGAATCTCCTTTTCGGCAAGTTTAAAGAAAGCGTATGTAGCTCTTAATCTTCCTAACAGCCACTTAAAATAACTAAGAAAGGGCTTGTGCAGCCCTTATTCCAGGGGAAAAACACCTGATCTGAGTTGTTAGAAATACAGAGGAGCTCCATATGCTTTCTTTAAAACCAAATCTATACAGGAGAGATTACCAGCAAAAATCCCCTACAGGATTGTGGGCTGTATTTGCCCAGAGGTTTCTTCAGATGCAGAGAAATAATTATTAGAGCTCAACACTACAGAGCTAACAAAATCAATATGGATAAATATTTCCTTCCACAAATAAGAGGGAATTCTGGCTCTTCACCCACGAAGAAAACATCTTTGCTGCAAACTGTAACATCCAGGAAATCAACCCTACGTTAAAGAGCTTTAAAGGGAAAAAAATCAGGATAAACAATGGAGATGTGCGAGAACTTGGACTGAATTTTACACATATAGCGAGCCCCAATAAAACTCTACGTTAGACAAGCTATTACTGCAAGAGGGAAGCTCACTGTGCAACATCAGCCTGTTGTGCAAATAAAAAAGCTCTGTGCTGAAGAGCCCTTTATTCATTTCCTCCATCGAGCGTTGCTGCCACAGTTATTTATAACATCAGCGATCCCCGCTCACACTGTCTGAAAGGCACATCCAAGTGCACAGCCACTGCCCACCACACACATGGCCAAGGAGCACAGGCTGGAGCAGACACTGTCAAAACGACCCGACCTGCAGCATGGCCAAGGGATGGCCCCTCTGCTGCTGCACGGAGGGACAGGAGGCAGCACTCAGCCAGCCCAGAGGGGCTTCACTTCCACCTGCCCCTCAGTGCCAGGCACAGTGGCAGGACCTGGCACCACGGCCCCAGAGGTAACTTGATGAGCAGTGGGGGTGTGAGGGTGTGCATGTGCAGACACACAACACACGTCCCACCGACCGCAGCACAAGTCACTGCAGCTGCCACAGAGCGATGCTTGTGACAGTGATGGAAGCATCCAAACAAGGAGGCAGCTTCCCAGCAGCTCCACGCTGTCACCCGGAAGCAGGTGAGACGCCACGCTCCTGGCAAGAGAAGCTGATGGGCAGAAAGGCAGCAAATGTGTTTCGGTGCCAACAGATACATTTTCCTCCCAAGCATGTAAATACTTAGGGTGTCACAGGAATGGAGCTAACCAAGGAACTGTGGGAAAGGAGAAACTCAAATGGAAATGACAGATATTCTGGTTTGTGTTATTACATCTCTCAAAAAAGCATAATGTTCCAATGAACTGAATCGCTCAGCTGCTCTTTGAAGATTGCTTTTTTGTCCATGGATTGTTTTCAAAGAGAAGGACTGACATCTCCAAGCAGAGGGTTACAGATGAAGGTCATATCCATCCCTACATCAGCAGGGAGCACTGAAAGCAGCAGAGTTGGGATCGCTGACAACAGCCAAGGACCTAGCCCATAAATTTGTCACACAGCCCCTACTCAAATTATCTCCCCTGTTGTGCCCTCTGGTCCTGTCCCCTGACACCGTAATGCCCGGAGCAGCCGAAAAAAGAAAGAGAAAGGATTTAACACCACCAATAAACTGCCAGGGAATTTACACACAGCGTCATACGGAAAGCCTCAAGTAGCATTGCTAATCAGAAGCTGAATTCAAGTAGCAGCTAACAGAGATAGAAACGCATCCAGAAGGAGTGTGAATTACTCAGTTCATTCTTGTTGGAGTTGCAAGTGGGCTTTTTTTTCCCTTTTCAGTTGACAAATAGCATGAGAAACGATTCAGCTTGAAAAATGTTACAAGACTTCCAATCAAATATAATGATGAAAAAAATCCAACAATACAGGATCAGCAGCAGTAAAATGTTTAATTTGAAGGAGATGAAGAGATGCCTACAGCATCTATAAAGCAATCAACCAAAGAGAGGGCTGAGAGCGGGAGGGAGAGAATAATTTTACTTAACCCTTCCTTTTCTGGAGTGACCTCTCCATCCTCTCCAGAAAAGAAAACACAAACCCCAGGGTGATCAGTGTAGATATTAGGAAAAGGATGAATTCTATTTCACTTTCACCACTATTTATGCCCTTAAATCTGCAGGCAAAATCTCCACTGGCTTCATGCACTGCTGTGTACACCTCGGGTTTTGGGTGAGTGCTGCTCTGCGTCTATACTGCAACGAGGGAAATCCCATTGATCTTCCATGATTAAAGCATAGACTGCAGCACATTTTCCATTGCAGATAAAGCT
>JBCJKH010068790.1:0-13233 GCA_039877255.1 Loriculus beryllinus | reverse complement strand
CTTGAATACCTTTTCTGTTTTGCTTAGTGAGGAAGCCACCTCTGTATACTGCTACTGTGTCAACAGACAGACTGAATTAGAACCCCTATGGTGAGGTTGTAAGCTATCCTTTTGCATCTTGGAACAAGAACAACGGCTTCTTCTACAAGCAGTCATTTTCTGATAAAAGAGTTGGAAGACCTGCTCCACTGCCATGAAGAAGTCCAATACACACGTTAACTAACAAGGGTGGAGCTAACCGACCTCCCTCCCCTGTGTTTTCTGTTTACTGTTTTATTAAATAGTGCGAATGCTTCTTCCTTCCCATTAATGTGCATACTGAGTAACACCCAAACTCTGCACTGAAAGGCAAATTCTTAGTTTATTCTCCTTCTTTTTTACAGTACCAAAGAGCATTAACACTTGAGTGGTTCATGACTTCATAGAATCTATCCGCAGAATAGTCATAGAAAATAGGAAGTTTTTCTGCATCCAATCTATAGCGTGCACAGATTGTGCCCAAATTGTGAGGACGGAAAAACTACAGCACTTGAGAGTTCTTTACTGATTAGATGCCAAAGGTCAGGTAACTTTTGCTCAGCATTTTAGAGGAGCTTTGTAGTGGTAGTTCTCACCAGCTTCAGCAAAGACAGAAACTCTCAATTTCCAGGAGTCAGAACACCCCACTGAACTCTATCTGATCTCATGTCCGACACCCAAGAGTCAGTTGTCCAGTCTAAGCTAACAGTCTCTAATTGAGAAAAATAAATGGAAAAGAATGACTCCACAGGGCAGTTCACTTCTCCACTGTCTTAGATGAATTCCTCAGAAACTCCCTGCCTGCACCTCCTTTGTGTGATTGTAACTGCATTAGTATAAATCTTTCTTTGCTAAGTATAAGAGTCTGGCACCTTAGATGTAGAGTTTTATATTAAATCCATAGATTTGAATATACCCATTTGGCTATCACTAATTGTGGAGATTACTGATAAACCAAGAAGTCAAACAAATATATAGGATAGGAAAACTAAACAAAATCAATGTTGCTGCTCCCTTCGCAAACTGGAAACATCCTGCTTTTCTCCTCCCAGATAAAAAAACCCAGCAGTAAACCTGAAAGGAAGTAGGATCCCTGTAAAAGAGCAGTATTTGCTGAACTGTGACAGGAAGGGTATTTTGTACCAAGGGCAGGTGACACATGCAGACATACTGGGCAGACAGTTCATTTTTACAAGGTAGGGAAGCCAAGCTGAAGGACTTATGGGAGACAGGTAGTTCTATGCTCATGAGACTTTCAGGGTTATTCCGGAGCACTCCACACTAACAGCCCGTTGCTGAGTTTATGGACAGTAACTTGGCAGGAGGAGACACAGCCAGGGCAGGAGGTAACGGATCCTGTACGCAGGGCTCCACCAGATGGTGGTCACGTACCTTCCTGTTCATAGGCAACCCTTTTGGAGGGAGGGGGAAGAGGTCCCTGAGGACTGGAGTAGTGCTACAGAGAAGGGCAAATCAACTCTCCAGAGTATAGCTGGGTATGTAATGTCAGTGAAGCACTACGGGCAATGCAGCCACTGCCTGATGAGTGCACCTGTGACACGTATCTCAAGGAAAGGAATGTAGATTTCTCAAGAAAACATCTTTACTTATAAACAAGTTATCTGACTCTTTTCAAACAGTCACCACAGCCAATGGAATCCAGGGCATGTCTGAACTCATCCTAAAGCAGTAATTTAGCAAAGATCAGATAGGTCCTTTAGGGCACGTTTTATCTGTTTTCACTGATCTTCAAATTCAGCAAAAGTAAACAGTTCAGAGACAGATGACTACAATAAAGAGAGATAAAAATCATCAATCTTTAGAGTCCTGCAAAGAAGCCAGCGGTTGTGTGTGCAGGCACCAGTGAATGGGGAACCTTTGATAAGAAATACGAAATGACCACATAGAAGGCACAGGAACAAGAACTTCTCACATACATAAATTTCAAGGATCAGGTCATGTAAACTGTACACAATGATGTAACTTTAACTTTTAGACACTGGAGAAACTTATGAAAAGCATGATGACTGCCCATGAAGGATAAACTTTACAAAATTAGACAGGAATCAGGCTAATGGCACTTAAACCAATGGATGCAGGAGAATCTACGGTTCAGCTAGGAAGACAGTAATAAAATTCTATTATCCTTAAGGCCTGTCCAGAAGAAAAGGCCACAGGTTGTCAATATTCAAGGATATAACAATGAAAAGCGGTTTCAGACATTGAGTGCCACGCTAGCCCAACTGGATCATCCAGTTCTGAAGCTCATTCAACTATTTTTTCTACAGTCTTTGTTGAATTGACAAATGACTGATACAATAAAAGACTGAAATTAGTTCAAGTGTGTATATGTTAAAAATTATACAAAATTAATACAGATACAATTTTTTATAACACATATAAAGCTGTAGCAATTCAGAAATGTTTACCCTAATAGAAAAGTCCTTTAAAACAAATGTCTTCACAGAAAAACTACAGAAAAATTTGACATAAAGAGTCAGTTGATCTAGTTAGACTAGATATATACAACTTAACACTCATTGTCATCAGAAAATATGAATGCTCCATCCCTGGCAGTGTTCAAAGTCAGGTTGGACATAGCCTTGTGTGATATGGTTTAGTGTGAGGTGTCCCTGCCTATGGTGGGGGGGGTTGGAACTGGATGATCTTAAGGTCCTTTCCAACCCTAACGATTCTATGATTCTATTCTAAAATTGACTGGAAAGGCATCTATAACCATAAATCATAAGATTTATGGCAACTGCACTTTTTAAATGGCCATAAAGCTATTCAAAGAATTCAGCTGTACACTGGGCACATAGTGCTTGGCAGATCTTTGACTGAAGACCTCTTCCTTTTTCCCTTACTACTTCTGTGCAGCACCAAATCCTGGATATTTCCACATAACATAAATGTAAAGCATTCTCTCTGCAGCGATGCTGACAACACAACCATGCTGTGAAATTGCCCTGACTAAGGGGAGTTTTCTCTTTGCCCATTGTGATGATATTGACAGCCTCTCTTAACAGTCTGTTCAAATGGTGCTCATTTCTTGCTCTTTATTCAGATCTTATCAGCAGTGCCTCTCATTTCACCTGCAGTAATTACCACATCAAATTCAGGCCGCTTGTTTTAGCCTGTTAGGTCTCCAACACCCTGCCCTATCCTAACCAACAAATGTTCTCTCCAAGCCTCTTTCTCTGACCTGTTGTGCCAGTAACAGAAGCCTTGACAAACCTTTATTTCCAAGTTTAACTCAATATATTAAACTAAGCAACAAATATACATTTACATTTTATGTAAGTATCTAATAGAAACAGATGTTAACTGTGGTGTTCACAGGCCTGTAAATGTCCTGCACTGCTAACATTTCATTTCCTTTTAATTCTAGCCTGGAAAAAGATAGGTTTTTATTTTCAGTGCCCCGTGGGTAATTCTAAGGAACATTGTTTTGTGAGGTCTCAAACACACCTCATCAGTGGATCCGACTCTCCTTTTCTCATTCATTTTTATTACTTTAAAATATAAAATGATCAATAACTGTGTATGTGGAATGTCTCACTGGGAATTCCTATAGCCTGTCAGATCATGAAAACATCAAATCAGAGAGCTTAAACACACACTACAGTGATTAACAGAACCCAACAAAACCCACAGAAGAAAAGGAGCATTACTTACACAGTCTTTTTATCCTGTCGCAAGAGTTTAGAAGAAAATTCACTGAGCACTTCAAGGAAAGCAAGGTTAGGAGGTGGGTAGTCTTGTCCTTTTTGATTCTGGTATTTGAAGGCAAACTCTATGCCATCTCTACAGTAAAGAAACAGTAACACTTTCAGACATTTGTAATAAGATTTTAAAAATGTTGCATGTCACGGAATTCTTTATATCTTTACATCCCATCGTAACTTCTTCTTTTCTCCTTCACTGCTAGCAGGCACCTGCTTTTGGACAAAGGGAAGTCAAATGTTCTCTCTCCATTTGTGAGGATTCAGTGTCAAAGAGAACATACCTCCAGTCACGTGCTAAGAAGGGACTTACTGCAGCCTAACAACTTGTCAGGTGCTGAATGCTCTGCCTCAGCAGGAATAGCCAATGGGCTCTTGATTCTGCATGAAGCAGAGGCTTGCAATAAGAATAATACGTAAGCTACAACAAGATCTTTTGCATTAAGAGTCAGAGAATTGGTGTACCAGAACATTGATATGTGCACCTCTGCCTTATCTTTGCTTTATCATTTGAAAACAATTTACTTTCACATTATCTAATAAGGGTCCATGCGTGTCTTGAACTTCTCTTTTGCTCGGTACAGGAAAGTGCCTGGTAGCATTTTGATCATGCTTTGCTCGTCTTAGTCTTAATGACTTAACCTCTGAGATAACAAACATTAATATTTTAACCTTTTTATGGCATGGGAAAGTCATAACTTCAGCAGTGCCCTTCTGCACTTTCCAATGCAGCAGTTACGTAAAAAGCTTAAATGAATTTAAAAACCCCCTAGAATTTCCAAAATATTTTTTAATATCTTTTTATAAAAGCCCTTATTGCCTACAGAATCCAGTGGTGTGGTATAAAGAACCATTTACAGCTGTTAGATACAGTCCACACAAATATATATAATACCAGTGGTTTTACCTGAGATAGATGGACACGGCCAACCCAATAAATTCCAACAAATAATTAGCAACTAGTTTTTCTTTCTTTCTTATACAGACACATGTACAGACCCCACCATTTTTCTAGATAAAATGTACAGGAACAATTAAGATTCTGTACCTTTAGAAAAGGGATGCTCAGCTAAAGGTTTCATCTGAGGTAATATAAAAATCTAGTTTATTTACCACCACTCACTTGTGTAGTGTGGCCACAGCCTCTCTTGTCTTGATCTGATCCAAGCCAAAAGTGAGGGCAAACCGACGAGCCAGCTCCTTAATTCCACTAACATGGGCAGATGTCCTGTCCAAATTGGGACCTTGCTCCTGAACAAGCTCATTAAACAGCTAAAGAAAGAATTTGGTTGTTAAAATCTGTGAGCAAGGAAACACTTGTCTTGAGAAAGACTCTTGTTCTTAACCTGTTATTGCTAAGAGTGGACATGCCAATGACATTTTTCTTTTATACTCATCTTCTAATCCACTGCCAATTGTCCCCCATCTTGTGCAGATGATAACCCTTAACCAGAATTTTGCACTTACCTTCACTGGATTGCATCTGTTACTCTCCCAACTCATCAAGGTGGTTCTGAATTCTGAAGCTCTAAAATACCTACATCACCATTAGATCAGCATCTCTGAATTTAGGAAGCAAAACTGCTGTTCCATCAACCAAGACTGTATCTTAAGAGTATTACTGAGTGAATGCCTTTGGAACCTGCTTGGTAATGCCTTTTCAGTACAGTAACGAACTACTCAGTAGTTTTCCAGTCAGTTCTATATCTGTACCTCTTTCTGCTATTGCCATTCAGACCACATTTTCCTAACTTGCTAACAATATCAAGAGAGACAGCGTCAGTCACAATATTAAATCAAGCTGCATTAAAGCTACTGTTTCTCTGGTCTCCACAAACTCTGTTACTATATAATTAATGAAAGCAGCTTAATTTGACATGATTTCTCCTTCACAAAATCCTACTGGCTGTCACCTATCACTCACGCACTTGCAAATAGCTCATCTAATTATTCCCCACCCCAAAATGTTACCAAGCTGACTGCCCTATGGCACCTGGCTTCTCCCTCTCTCCAAATTTGAAGGCAGGAACTACTTTGAGACCCGACGACTCTTCTGGAAGTACATCTGTTTTTCTCATGTTTTCACAGATCTTTTTCAGCTTCCAGATTGCTACAGAAAATCCCTTAGGACTCTGGAATGAATTTTGGGAGGCTTCAAAAGGATTTGAAAACATCTAGTTTATAAAAGTGATTTCTCTATGTGATGGATATAGTTAATACTTCAAGGGCCTAAATGGTATTTAGTGGAGCACACCATTATTGCTGTTGGCAGAACAAGGATGGATTTCATCATCAAGCCAATAATTTGTGGTTGATATAAAACAATTTTTTCAGGGAAAACCCCCACATTTAACGACACTAGAAGACTCAAACTGATTAGCCTGAAGTTTGAAAAATCAATCTGATTTTAGACAAAATGTAAAGAAGATGCATTGCTTCCAGCTAATTAAAAGAAAAAGTCATCCTCATTCTTCTTGTTCACTAGGTACCAGTAAGCAAATGCTAATACTCAGCTTGGACCAAACTGCCTACAAAGCTCTTCTCTCCCTTTCTTCCATTTTCATCTGACCAAAACTTTCCCAGTGTGGTGTTGAGAGAGATTAGTGAGACAAATGAGTACTGACAGCCTGAATTGAGGAGCAAGAAGATCTCTCAGAATTGCAGTATTCTCGCTCCATTGTAAAGGGCATCACAGAAAATCCTGTCCAGTTTTTTTTGCAGTGAGGCATTTCTTACAAAAATCAATATTCTTACCTGTTGCAAACTGAGAATGAGTGTCTTTGCACACTGGATTTTATCAATTTGCCTTGTTTTGCTCAGGGTTTCCTTAATGATATCTCCATAGTCATTGTAGTACTAGGAAAACGGGAAAAAAAACCCTCTTTATATCCTTAAATTGAACTTCTTACACGATTTCTTACATTTTCCTGATAGAAAAATTGCTTGTGGCTCTTGTTTTAAAAAGGCAGCAGTTGCTAAAAACCCTAGTCTCAAATCCCCATCTTTTGTGTGAGTGGGAGGTAATGTTTCAGTATCAACATTTAAACTGATTGGCAGCCTGTACCCAGTGATGAGGTAAGGAAATCCTCTATTCCTTATTATTTTTTGTAAGATATATGTTGAAAACCAAACAAAAGAGCATTTCCTACCCCAAAGTGAGTGTTTGATGAAAGTGACCCGTGGCTACAGATTCTAAGAAACACCAGTACATTGAGCCCACAAGTACGTGTGCTCATGAGTAGTTGTTTGCAGACATGAGCACACAGGTGTGAAGCTCCATGAACAATGTAGGGTGAGTTAGATGGCCAAGAAAGAAACCCACTGAAGCCAGAAAACTGAATAAAGAATTAGCCTGTATGAAGTGCTGGTTTTCTTGATGTTAGAGGAATGGTTGCTGAAAACCACAGCCTTTGGTACTGACCATCTGGGTAAAAAACCCTGTATAATCATTAAAACTTCCAGGCTGAGAATATAAAAAAAATCTTTTCCAAGCAGTATTCTTTCAGCCTCATTAAAATTTCTGCACTTGCAACCACTTATTTTCATTCCCTCTAAAATATTCCTCCTGCCTTTTTTGGTATAGAGATCCTTCTAGTTTGCATTCTAATTTAAATTCAGTTTCTCTCACCCCCAGTTTCAAGAGCAGGAGGGGTGTGGGGAGAGGAGAAGCAGGGAGGAAGCTAACCTGCATTGTGACAGCTTCAGTTTGAAACTCCTGCTCTGGAAAAAAATCTCTCAGCAAGACTAAGCCTGAGCAGTGACATGGCTGATGCGTGTGTGCATTGGGGATTTTATTGTACTGCTGCTCCTGATGAACAGGAGGAGGAGGATTTAAAGTCAAATCCTTTTTATTTCATATCAACAGCTCAAACACTGTCTATAGTACAGGACCTACTCTCCACTCTGTCTTCAGCTTTTCCTCTTTGACTGTCAACTTTGTGATGACAGGCAGGTTTTGTGTGGCTTGGCAGTGTCAAGACTGCTAATGTGCCTGGTTTCTCGCAGGTAAACTCACCAGACCACAGTGCAGTGGTAGCTGCACTAAATTTCATTGAGCCTAAACACTGTACGGAAGCAGCATAAGTTGGCAAGACATTCAGTTAATGCACACCCACTTGGAGCAGTACTATATAGAGCTTCCTCTCTTTTACTGCTTTCCTGTTTAAAACAATCTTTTCTCACAAAATCAACCTGTTTCCTTATGGCAAGCACCAAGACTGGGAGACTGCCAGTGAGACAGGACATTGAACAGATAACTGTCATTGAGGATTCTAGGACTGAATTTGACAGGCAGAATAAGAACTTCTCCTCAGAGAGGAGCCTCTCTGGAATCACTCAGCACCGACTTCTGGTGCTGCTACACAGGACAGGAAGTTCAGAGCTCACTGCTTCTCAGTGGCAGAAAACGAAAATAAAGGAATTTTGAAAGGAAAAAATTATTACAAAAATCAAATAAGGCTGACTAAGCTTTCAAAAGTGTTCAATCTTCTGCACTGGAAGGATGAGAAATAGGGGGCCTGACACTACAGACAATTCGGTTAGGAAGAGGAGAGTATACTGAGCTGTACCTTCATATAGTGCTTGAAGATATCTGCTGCTGCATGCATGTCCACAATGTCATAAATTATCAGCTTACTAAAGGCAGCCAAAAGGTTTCTTCTCTTATGTAAAGCTTCTATTTTGTTGGCTTCATCTTCTTCATCTCCCTCTGAAAGCAGCAACAACAATAAAACACTCAAAAGAAACTGCAATGTTCTAAAGCTATGTTATCAAGGAGCAGCTTCTGGAAAAAAACAATTCTTTAACATGGAGCAGGGATTTTTGCTAAAATGAAAGGTGTGAATTCTTGAGTCCTGTCTATGGTAGGACTTTCAGGAAAGCTCAGGAACATGACACACCAATGACCAAGGATGCTCTCTATAGTCCTGAGTAGGTACTGAACATAATCCACATGGAACTGGATCGCTTATTTCCTTTACCCTGTAAAAAGACTTGGAAAAGACTTCTTGAATGCTTTTTGCTGAACTTATGAAATACAGGGCATTTGGAGATGATTCATTAATGTAGCCAAGCTATAAATATTCCACATAAGGAAAATTAGAAGCAGCAATACTTTTACTGCATGCCTGGGATTTTCAGATATGAAATCAATGTCTCTAAAGCATCAGTAACAACAGGGAGTTAAACTGAGTTGTAAGAAACATTAATATTGAATAGCAATGTTGTAAGTATTAAGTCCCCATGTAAGACTCCACTCTGTGAATGAAAATGAAACTACACGCAAAAAGAATGTTAAATACAATATATATAAAATAAAAACATTCCACAACTTAGGTAAGAAAATTAAATCAGCTGTCACAGTTGTGATTAAAGTAAATATTCTCTGGTACTGAGAAGAGCTTATTCTTGGAGGGAATCTTCCAACCAGTTTGAAGTACAGAGCTGGGCAGTGGGAGGATTAAGTCACGTACGCGATCAGAGGAAACCTCTCATGAGTGGAGTTGACTGTAACTCTGTAAGCACATTTTAATACTGAGATGCTTTAACCCATAGAATTGAAGCCCATTAGCACACACCCACCCCCTTTCTTAATTTATTTTTATCACTACTGATGTGTTCTGAATACTAACTGTTATAAATGGCCAGACTGACTTCCTGAGTCAGAGTAGCATAAGGGAATGGAGATGACATATAAAAAGATCTTGATCCATCTTTTTATTGCCTTCCCAGTTCAATGACAGGATGTTAAAGAACAGCAAAATAATAGACACTGTCCTCCTAAAGTCTATCCTTGATGTATTACTCTGAACATTGAACTCACAAAGTATGGTTAACTACACATGGAATTCTGACGAAGGTATACTTCAAAATGTGTTCTTCCCAGGAAACCTGAAAGAGACGCTCAACAAAGATGCTAGCTACCGAGGAGCTAAGGAGCTAGAAAACTGAAAGCACCTTTAGGGCCAGAATACATTCTCCAAGACCTTAGTTCTACATATTGCTGTCTAAAATAGCCCCTATGTGTCATGCTGACATACAAATAAGTGAATAATGTGCAAATTCAGATGATTTGCCAAAAAGAGCACTACAATACGTACTCAGCAGCTCTTTCACACAGTTTGACTATCTGGGAATCCATCACTGTCCAAAGCTGTTTAGAATTTGGAAATCGGATACCTCTGTACTTACATTTAGGCTTTATAACTCACAGCAGCAGCAGCAGCAAGTGATCTAAACCCAGACCTAAATGACAAATCTGCCTCTCCCTGAGGGAAAGCCAAAAGTCTCACATCATCCTCTGAGGAGGTAGAGATGGGGCTCACCTCAAGCTGTGGCCTCTCAAAGTGTGGCCACACACAAAGGCCTAGGAATGAGCAAGGAAGCAAGCAAGCATGCTTGATACTTTTCCCAAGTACTTTCCTAGTCTCCAACAACATCAATGATGTCCTGAGCTTGATTTGATTATTCTGGGGGAGGAGGAGAAGAGGTGTTTATTTAGTAACTGCAGTTTCTTAAGACCTTCTTTGCCTAGAGCTTTGCTCATAACGTTTGTCTTCAGGATCCTATAACTCTGTTGGGTAACTCTAAAGGGTTTCTCTATGTACTGTTCCATCATACTTCTTCCCTTGAAGCCATATAAAATGAAGCCTGCTGCTGAGATAAGACTGTACTGTTCTGGAAATAAATGTTAAGAAAAATACAGAACAGTAAAAGAAGAATAATTTTGTCCAGATTTATGGCATGTAGTTACAGGCCAGTCCCATGCCTTCTGAAAACATCTTTTTTTATCAAGTGAACTTTATAAGTACATAGTCTTCTTTAACACAGTAGTACTGAATATTGAATTTTTCACATTCACACCTCCCAGGAATAAAGATGGAATAATTCAAAAACATTTGAGCAAACTCATCTGAAAATTCTGTTTTCTTCTTTCTTTTATGTCTATTAAAAAGTAGAAAACATGGAAGCTAAACATACCCATGCTCTGGTTTTCATCATCTTGGTCAATGAAGACATGGTCCATCACAAAACTGAGAAGTTCTGACTGGAGGCCTGAATCTGGATTAAACACTAAAGGCTGAAGACCTTCTCGGCCTCCAGTCATCAGCTGATGACTAAATATCATCAAGAGATCACAGAGCAGCATGAAAGCCTGAAAGGCAAAAGAGAATGAATGCAGAAAGGACTGTCAGTAAGTAAGTACAATATTTAAATCTATATAATATATATAAATATGTATTTTTTATATATTTTACATATTATATTTATATATAAATATATAATTTATCTAATTTCCAGATATGCCCTGCTATTATTAAATGTCTTTAACTGTATTCGATTGCAGTTGTTTGTGTGCTGTGAAATGTGTTTCCCATAACTTTAAAATTTGATGTCTTTGATTCCTCTGTAAGGTTTACTACCTCTTCCATGTTAAAGGTTGATCTATATCAAACTTCCATTTCTTTATGAGAAAAATTCTAAATCTACCTCTGATGCAAGAACTGTAGCCAAATTTATAGTAAAGAAAAACCACCTCTTTTGATAAGCAGTTAGACAAGTTAAACAAGCACAAAAATGAGCATTATGAGAGAAAATCCAAGCTCAGTCACTGTCAGATCCTGAAAATACAGAGAAGCAGCTGCAAACAAAGAAATTCTTGGAGAATTTCATCAAATCTCTGCAAGAAGAATTAAGTACCTGCACAGCTTTCAAATCTAGATAAAAACCAACCACAGCACAACTCTTAATGATTTATGCCCTCACTACTTGAGAACAGAGAGGGAAGGCACCTATTACCAGCTTGCTTTCTTTCAAGGGCTTTTCTGCATGCTCTCATGCATGAGAATAACACTGTTTTCCCCAGTGGCTTAAGTCAGTGTCATAGCCAGCTGTATTCATTTGCACTACATTCAACACCTGAGCACCTTTCAGAAAATACTTTTTAATCATCTTATTTTTTCTGTCTTTAACCTCAGGTTCTGAAAACTGAGAAAGAGAGGATGGTTCAATGTCTGCATGTGTAAAAAGACTCCTAGAAGGTCGATGCTGGATGTGCTGTCACTTCTCCAGAAGCCTGTAGAAGTTCTCACTTAGGGCACTGTCAATCACAATTCCCAGGTAGGTGGTAGGCCAGAGGCCTTTTCAGCTGAACAGAGGTTGTGGAATGGCTCTGAGAGAGTCATGGAATCCAATGTAGGCTTTAATTCAGTCCCATATCCCCCTTTTAAAAGAGCTGAACAGAAAAGATAGTTAAATGTGTGTTTAACACATTTTTGAACCAAGCCTAACGAAAAGTAGTGAGTGAGAGCAATCTGCTTTATAAACTTCCAGAATGAAATCTTTGTGAAAGCTGAACATCATAGCAACTCACTTCTTGGAGTATGTTATAAAATCTGAATGAGCTATACTGAGATAAGAACAAACTCATTGTAAACTATGTTCTACTTAGGCTTTAGAAACAGATGCCGCTATTTGGGATTTTTTTATACTGGATCCTGAAAGTTGTGATTCATTTCAGTGATGATCTCACCTGCTCTAAAGTCCTCTGATAGTCAATAGAATTTAGGCTCATCTTAATGTAGACTTCTAAAATAGAGCACATGAATAATGCACTGAATTATTTGTACTATTTCTGTCCCATATAAAGACAGCAGTGGGCTCAGATACAGCTGTCTGTGCATTGTAGCTATGTCTAGTCATTCAAATAGTCTAGGAAATTTTGAAATGTTTGAGTCATATTTCTATAAAGACCTAATAGGTTTTTTCCTTCCTTTGGTATATACATTGATCTTCTCTGGAAAGAATACATAAATAAGCAATCAAATGAGGTAGGGAGACAATACAACTTACATAGAATTCTCAAAAAGAAAAAGCCAGTAAACCAAATGGAGCGTCCTGCATTTGCAGTGATTTACTTTTTAAGGAACAAAATTTAAAGACCAGAGAGGAGTCAGTTGGAAGGCACCTCTGGTCTAACCTACTCTGACTGGGACACTCGCTGTCTCTAGGTGGCTAGTCGTGGCTTTGTCTTGCTGAAGCTTGCTAGCTTCCACAGAACTGTGAACTGCAAAGGAGCTCCTAAGAAAAGTTTATATTGCCAATGAAAAATCCAACATTGTGGCTACCAGTAATGAGAGAATAAAAACGTGCTGAAGTTTATCAAGAACAAAAAAAATCACTGCAGCAACAGGAAGGATCATTTACCATTTGTTGATGCAGAAAAGACGTTCATGCTTGTTTAAGCTAGAATGGTTGGCATTCTCATGAAGGTAGATGATATATTCACATTATATGATATTAATAAAACATACCAAGAGTAACTACTCAGAATTTAAAAAAACAATTACTAAAGTTAAATTGGCTGGAAGACAATGACACATCAGGATCTTTTAAAAATACATAAACCAGCAACATAAAATCATAGAATCGTTAGGGTTGGAAAGGACCTTAAGATCATCCAGTTCCAACCCCCCTGCCATAAGCAGGGACA
>JBCJKH010068783.1:13731-27258 GCA_039877255.1 Loriculus beryllinus | reverse complement strand
TGCCCTGGGGAGAGCTGGTCAAGTTTTATTTTACTGACCTTTCCTGTTACACTGACCTGTCCACATGTACCTGGTTTACAGTGACAACTGAGTACTTTCATTGTGGCTGGTTTGGTATGTGACTAGCTTCTGATTACCTGATACATATATATCATCCAGATTTAGTTTAGTAAACACTTTTGTCATGCTAATAGCTTTGTGGACAAATTTAGCAGGGACCTGGGAGAAATGGAGCTTTATCACATGCCCTGTCACCATTTTGAACTTCATTTTAATCTTACTTCTGAGGTAAGGGTGTAAAAGAATATTAATTAATGATTCATAGAATCTCACTGCATGTCTGCATAGCTTATAAGCCTGCACTGAATACACTTGTTAGGTGCTTCTGAATTACATGAGCCTTTTCAGATTTACTTTGAATAAAAGGAAGATCTTAAGCTCTCTGTCACAAGCTGTATCTTGGATCATGTAACAATGGATTTCAGAGTTGATTTTACTGCTTTTCTATAAATTTACTATACCTAGTAGCTGCAGAACAATACAGCGGCAGTCTACGCACATTGAGTGAGCTTACACACTGAGTGGGGACAAAGTCAGCATCACATTACCAAAACTGATGTGTTGATACGTTTATTTGTGGGTCAGCAAGATTCTTAAACACGTGCCCCATCGAAACCCCTGTGTCATCACTCTGACTTCAAAAGAATTGCACAGTCACCATCTTAGATGGTCTGACATTGCCAGGCTGCATTACTTCTTTTGGCCTACTCTCTCATTTCCTCTGTTCTATGACATTAGATTTATTTCTGGTCTGAATTCTAACAGCATGAAACTCCATTGCGTCATACTAAGTCACACTGTTATTACACCAGCGCAGCTGCATTCATAATCAAGTCTTCTATGGTGATGATCAGCTACTAAAGGAGTAGAAGCCTGAATCAGCATATATTTTTGGAAGAGTGTCACTGATACCAGCTAGTATTGCAGGCAGCCTGGATCTGAATGAAATGAGGGAAAGATGTATTTGCTTGTGTAGGCTGTTTCTGCTCTATCACACAAATGGGTGCATGTGTACCACTAAGTCTTTATCTAATGGCCTACTGCCTCCTTGACGTGGCTTGTAAATGCACACTTGGCTGATAAATATTCTTCTACTGTTGCATGTGGCTAGCCTTATTGCTTGGGTAATATCTTTCATGGTCTTGAATTTTCAAATGGGCTGCTTCTGAAATCTGTGTGCATCTGTTGATAAATATTGATAAATGTAAGTGTATAATGATAAGTGTAAATCCTATATGACCATACCTTGCATGAGCCAAATTTATGCATGTTATTTCTGCAGCCAAAACCAAAGTCCCTAAGTGTTTTAATATCTGGCTCTATTTACACAGAATTTTGTCACATTTTGCTTTCATGAAGAGAGTCTCCACCTACTCTATATCACAGAATCACAGAATTGTTAGGGTTATATTTCCTTGACAAGTGCAAGAACCTTGAGCTGAGCAAGTTATGGCAATGTCACACTGTGGCCTTTTTAGCCTCTTGCAGTTTGCATATGTCAATAACAGAGAACTTCAGAGAACAAATATAGTCTTGTTTTCACATATGTCTATTATCAGATGAGTAAAATAAAATAACAAAAATACTTTTAACTCAAGCAGTACAGGTAGTGACCTTCTATTTTTTTTCTCCGGTTATCCGATGTGGTCATGGATTTGTGACAATGATTAATGTAATATGCCAGCAGTCAGCCCTTCTGGGATAGGCACAGGTCTACGAGTGCATAAAAACTCTCCCAGCTTTCTTCCTCCTCTGTTTCTAGCACAAGGATATTTGGGCCATTAGCCAATGGTAGATAAAAAGGGACTTAATAATTGACATTTGAGTATTTTTTTCTGGTTATATCTAGCATAATTTTTCATACATTTGAAATTAACTGTCAATGAATATGAAGCCAAAACCTTAGATTTTTTTTACACTGTTGCTCATTACTTCATATCTGAAGCATTGTATCACTTGCAAGCATGCTAGTAGTTGAAATGCTGAATGAAATCTCTCCAAGTGATGTGGAAAATAAAACTGACTTTACCTTTTAAATTTACACCTATACTCAGTGAGCAAAACTCCATTTCAGCTGGCCTGAAACATACTTCAGTTGGGAGCATGAATGTCCACAACCCTTTCACAAAATTACTCTTGAAACCTGTTTCATATTGGTAGCCTTCTAAGAGAAACAGTATTTCTTCCTTCCCACCTTCTTGCTACCCACAATTTCTGAACCTAGATTTTAGAGTTTCTAGGCTATGCTGTATTGCCCAGGATGCCTGTTGAGATTCAGCTGAAATTTCATGGCTGAAATCTAGAGGAAAAAGAAAAGGACTAATGAATAATTATTATTTTCTTTTTTTTCAACAAACCAGCCATCCTGGCACTGCAATTGTCTGTACCTGACAGATTATCCTATCCATTTCAAACTCATTTATCTTATGAATAAACTATAATGAATTTACAAAGAAAAAAGGCCCCAAAATAAGGACACTTGTGTAATGGCAACTATTTAACAAGCCCCCTTAATCTTGGTTGTGATATAACCCCGTGTAATACAGAGAATTTTCTGAATCCCAGAAAAATTTTAAAGATAGGGCCAAAAGAAGAAAGGTTTTTGTTAATATTTTGCCTTAATAACTGGCAGTATGGATAACTGTAAGAGCTGCTCTAGGACATTACATAATCAAAGAAACAGTAGATGAAACATTAATCAAGTGAAAAGAATTCCAGAAAGCTATGACAGGAAGGCATGAGCTCTGGAAGCACTAACATAAAGTTTGCTATAAATCCCATACAGAAATAGCGATAAAAGCCCAAGAGCGTTAGCTGAGACAGTGTGTAAAAACTGAGATCTCTACAGTTTTTATTTTCCATAATGCTAAGGAGCTTTGTCAGATCCCACAGGCGTTATGTTTCTTGCAGGGAGTCCAGACAAATAGCGCTCACCAGACCACTCCTGTGTTCTGCTTATCTCTCCCTCTGCCCAGTGTTCCCACTGCAGGAGGTGCTCAGTATTTCACAGAATGGAGCCTGAAAAACTCCATATTTTTGGTTCTGCTTGAGCTGCAGCCACTCTTTTTTCCTTTCTTTTTTTTTTTTTTTTTTATTAATAGAAATATGATTAGTGCCAGCTGTGCAAAATGGAAAATAAAACCCCATCCTTGCTTTGTATTACTCTGTGCTTGATTTCTTGTGGAGAGAAGATCCTGTATTCACTGAGCGCATGGCCAGGCTGTTTGTCTGAAGGCCAGTTTTTGTTCTGAGTTGGCAGTATAGTATTTTTATGAGCTTCCCCCCTGCTATCACTGCAGCTGCACCTGGCAAGAGAAAGCAACCCACAATCGAAAAAGCTCATCAGAACAATAATGTCTGCTTCTCTCTTGACAGGTTAATTAATTGCATGCCATTTTATTTTGTGTGTGGTTCTGGATGGTTTTGATACTTTTCTTTCAAGTGCATTTACCAGCAGGATTTGAAAAGCCTGCTGCATTGTCTGCCTGTCTGTCACTTCAGATGGGGCTTGATACAGAAAGAAGAGATGGAGAGGAATAGAAAGAGAGAGAGAGAGAGATAATGTTGGGGTGTTACAATTAGGAAATCTTACCCACTGAGAAATGGGGTAAAATCATGATTATGGCTAAATAGAAAACAAAAGCTTTGTTTCATGAAATTTTGGGGGATGTTGAAGTCTGTTGCATAGTCCTTTGGAAGGCAAGGAAAGGTGGACTTCACAGTCCAGGGCTGTAGTCTGAGGCATGCATTGACTCAGCAGAGACTTTAACATGGTCTTTCACTTCTGCTGTGAGCATCCTAATCCCAGCTACTGGCTGTTTTGTTTGGAAACCTCTTTTGTGGGAGGAGGCAGAAAAGAGCAGAAATTAAAGTCTGTCTTGGAGAGAGTGGAATTCCCAATGAAGATTTCATGAACAGTTTTTCTGTGAATAAATGCAGCTTTTCACCTCTTGGATTGCATAATTTCAGAAGTAGCAGCATACAAATGATGTGCTAGAGCTAAGAGAGTTCACCAGATATTATGGTTTCTTTTCAAAATGGATTATTTCCAGAGGTTGCATAACGCCTCTTTATGTCCTCCTACCCAAAAATGTACTGAGGCTTATGGGAGGAAGACGATTGACAGTTTTCTGTGTTGTTGGAAAATCCATTGCCATGGAAAGTTTTAGAAGACATAAGTGCCATATTCATGCATTAAGACTATTTTGGATAAATAGGGTAACATATCCATGTCCACATTCAGCATAAAGGAAGATATTATTAGAAAAGTGTTATTCATATGCAAGTGTGTAGGTTTGAAGGGCATCTGTCATATGGCCTGAGACAGGAGCTTCTTCTCCATGCAAGAAATTGTCAGTGTAAGACCCTGAATGGCGTGAGCTATGCTGTCTTTCAAAATGCTCCCAGTAATGTGCAAATTTGCTGGAGTTGGTAATGCGTGCTGTTTGACACTGGAACATCAGAAGTGCTGTGGCCTGGTGTCTGCCTGCCCTTGTCATTGTGAGATGGAATTGAACTCAGGATCAGGAAGCCCCTAGAAACTCCTGAGATCCAAAATTTCAGCCCACACAATATGTATGGTATCACGGATCATTCTGGAGTACTTGAGCTGGGTGGATGAAAAATGTTTCATACAGATAAGATTGTTATTAATTTTAATTTAGCAAGTAACATTTCTTTTCACTGTTTTCCTCTAGAGAAGAGGGGGACTGTATTTGCAGACAGTAGTCACTGCTGTTGTGAAATGTCTTGCAATGCCAAAAATCCCGTTTGTAGCAATAGTTTTCCATTTGTTGAGTGGGCTTGCTGCTCTCAACCTTGGTGCCTCCTGCAAGTCTTATCTGAAACCCTTGTCACATGCAAGTCCTGCATCACCCTGATCTGACACCTGTCAGTTATATCTCTTCCTAGGAGCCAAACTCTTAAGTGCACTGAGAGACATGCACCAAAGCTGCCTCCTATAAAACAGCAGGCCAAACATCATGATGTAGAAATGATTTGTATTTGACCTGGATATGGAATATATTACAAACTTAATTATGAATGTAACATACATGGTAAACCTTACTCATGAGTGATATTTTTTTTTTGAGGGCAGGGGAAGTACCTGAATGACTGCCATAACATTTTCATTGTTACATATCCTTTACTAAAGGAAGAAGCAGTATTTTATTGCTAAAATAGAGCAGAAAGAAGACCTCTCTCTGCCATGTGCTGCAAACTAGAAAGAGTCCTCTGCTGCACTTAAGTTTGCTTATGTTTCCCCCACTCTTCCAGATTTGTCACATACATTCTCTTAATGCATCTCTGCTGTTGCTTGGCAAGTAATCCCGCACACTGCAAGTGATAATAAGTGATAACTGTAGACTATTAGACTATTTTAGTGAGTACCATCTCTCCTCATAGATTCAGTCAACAGCGTCCCCACAAAAAAATCTAAACAAACAACACAGCACACAACCCCTGTTTGAATAAAGGGTGATGTTTTATTGCAGTTATTGTAATTCTGAACATCTTAAGGGGCAGAGAGTCTTCAGTTAAGAATCATTTGTGTGTAACAGCGTTTTTGTTAGGAACTAGGAGGCTGTAAAGAACACAGTTGCCACTAGCATCCTGCTAATTTTTGGTTTACTTTGTAAAAACCACCAGCAACTGACCTCTGTTGGTACGTCATATGCATATTTCAACAGTGATAACACTTATAATTCCATGTACAAGTAACCTGCTCCTTATTTAAGAGAATTACATGACCAGCTGTAACTGGTTTTGAAAGGAGAGTGCCCGCAGTAAATACCCTATGTAGACTTTAAACTGAAATAGGAACTGCAGAATATGCCTCCATGCAGCATTGCACGCCACTTCTTTGCAGAAACAGTCTCCAGTAAGCATAGATGGCCTAGTAGTGTCAGTGATGGCAATTCATTTCCCTAGAGTGCCACTCTGGATGTAATTAGCAGCAAGATCTCAAGTTGTGTCAAATACCCACTTTACTGCATGATTTCCTGACTCTGGTCTTTGCCACAGAATCTGTCTAGAAAATTGCGTTCCCTTACTGTAGAGTTTTCACTGCATGCTATATGGATTGCTTCTCATTGCTGTGAGGATTGTTGTAAAGATACCATGCCAAATGATAACCAGGACAGAGTTATTTTCCTTCAGATAGCCCAAAATCCTACTTGCATGGAGGAAGAACTGCCCCAGCCAGTTCAATGGCATATTGACTCCAATGCAGAAATGTTAAGTATTGATATTCCTTGATGCTTTACTGCAGGTGAATTTTAGCCTTCTAGGACATCTAAATGTTTATACTAAGTTTATATTTCTTTCCACATGCCTTTGCGTGAGGAATTTAATCAAAAAGATCCTGGAATGAGTCCACTGTGTATAGTCTACTACTGATTTTTCATAAACAAGCTATTAACGTAAATGAAAAAGAAAATGGGGTTAAGGCTTACAAGAAAAAAGGTACAGGTATTTATTTTCTGAATAACTGTTATACCTCTAAAAGAGACAAGAGTTGTTATAAAAAGCAAAAGTGCAGCAGACAGACAGTAGCTTTCCCCGACAGGTTGGGAAGGCTGCTTCTGAAGCCTGACACATTAGGATGAATTCTTTTGTCCATCTCAGCACCTAGTTCTGAAGAAATATATTCTGTGATCAGTTGACAGGTTTGACACAGAAATTCATTCCTCAGTTTTCATAAGCAAGTCCCATATGTTTCCCCTCTGCTGCTAGCAAGTTCCCTCTCATCAATAAAAATCTCTTGGATAAAGAAATCTTCAGCAGGATGGTGGTCTGTACACAACGGCGCTGGTATTTGTCATTGTGCTAATTAGACCAGCCCCAAGTATAAGGATTAGTGTCAGTCCCTAGGGCAAACTGGTGATAAATCTCTGAGAGAATATTTAAGCTAAATAATGTTGGCAATGCAGATGGTATTAAAATAATAGAAATACATTTGAAATTGTGCTGTATGTGTCTTCAGTACTAATGCTTGCAATGGCAATAGCTTAGAACATAATCTATGTGTTAAATAACTGTGTAAATTGGATTTGGAAATATTCATGGGGACAGAGGGCTGGAGGAGCCTTTTGGATCTCTGAGTCCAATTCTCTGTTATCTCAGGCCCAGTGTCATAATCCCTCTTATAAACTTGTGTAATCTTTTTCGTATGCTTAAGAATGCTTCTCCCAGGATCTAGAGGAGGGACTTGAACTGTCTTTCATCTCAGTTCAAGTGTCTGCTTTGAACAGGACAGGAATGAAATCTGAATGTCACAGTTGTGTGAGTAGCCTAATAACTGTCGTACTGGTGGCTTTTCTCTTTCGTACATTGCCTTACTCAGTTCAAATGAACCATCACTTCTGTATCCTTGGAGACAGGAGTAAATGGAGCTTTAATGAATTAAAAACTGGAAGTAAGCTACATATAGCTTTTTACCTATCTTTAGGAAAACCTTCAATGACATTCTGGGCAACTGGTTGACCAATGCAATTCTTTTGCACCATGGAGCCAAAAGATAGATCTGAAACAGTGTTGTCTGGGGTGATGTGCTCAGTTCCTGAGAGTCCGACTAAGCCTAGCTGACTACTGTTTCAATGAATAATTCACTGTCTCTAAATTTAGCTTTGATCTATGTGATTGTATTGTGAGCTTGAAACATATTCACATACATCACACACAGGAGCTTTAGCAGCCTTACCCTTCCCCCCTCTCATAAAAACACCCTTCTGACCTCGAACTGTTCTCCAGGTGCATCACTCTTTCAGCTGTACCAGTGTTTGGGTACACAGTTCATCAGTTTAGGTATCTGAAACATTATGATTTTTTTAAAACTTAGAAGAACTTTTAAGAGGCTCCTGTGAGATCACGGAGGGATTCTGAGGGCACACTCTTGTCTGGCCTAGGAGAAATTTAAAGCTGAGATACTGCTTCTGTTTTATAGACCATTCAGTGATTTAACTATCAAAAGGCATAAATCTTCCTCTGAAGAGGAACTATTTTAATTTTATTAGGTAGTAGATTTGTTTAATTAAGGTCAGCATTTATTCTATGCCCCCTTCTACTTTCCTGGAATCTAGCTCGTGGGGGAGGAAGTCTTCAGAATGAAAGTAAGGCTAGGTTTGGAGGGAGAAATAATATCTTTCATTAGATCATTTGGAAAAAGCAGATGACTTTACGGAAACATGCGCTCTTCAAATTCAAACATGAAATTGACATAAACCACACAGGGAGAGTACACTGGCGTAAAGATCCTGATGAGGTTATGAATGGAAGCAGAAAAGGTATCTGATAGTCACTGAGCCAGGAGACCATGGTGTGGTATCAGTGCTGGAGCAGAAGGAAGATGAAGTTGCTTTGGGAAACAAGAAGGTGGGTGTGATTGATGTCAGAGAAGAAGGGCTTGAAGATCCTCCAGAAACATGAAGAGAGGTAGAAAGATACAGAGATTGAGACGAGAAGAGGGCTGGCTGAGCAAACAGCCTGGGACAGAGAGCCAGGGTAGCCCGTGAAGTGAAGGCTGAGGCTGGAGGAAGACTCAGAGGAGAGGTGCATCAGCTCTGGAGAGCAAGCTGTGTGCTGAGTGATCTGAGATACAGGACATGGATATAGAAATAAGGTAAGAAGTTGCTGAGAAGAAGAGACAAGGAAAGTCTATGATCCAGTGGTAAACCTGAGAGTAGAGCTGCTGGTTGAAAGGGGCAGTAAGGGACAGGGAAGAAGCAATAGCAGGGCAGTGGCACAATAGAATCTAAAATGCAGAGAAGACAAAACTATGGACACATGGGGAGAACAACTGTACTCCCTAGAGGTTTTTCATGTCAGAACCGAGGTGCTTGAGACTTTGCTAGTGCAAATGGCAGAGGAGTTTTATCTACTGGATTGCAACTGTGACAGTTCTCATAAGAAGCCATAGGATGCAGTTTCTGGATTCATAATTTGTTTTTATTCAACTTAGATTACTCCACAAAACCTGCTGCTTTGCAAGTTCATTATTAAGGCTAGCATACCAACCAGCTACGATTTAGGTAATGTCATAGTCTCGGTAGCGTATTCATTAGGCTACAGGTAGTAAATACCTACACCACAGATGGTGGTGTAAGTATGAAAAGCTCAACCAACGCTCCTTAATTAGTGTAAGTATAAGGAAGAGAGAGCTTTAAGTCAAAAGAGACCTGGTAGTAAGCTGTTTAAAGTGTATGTAAAACATACACTTTTGAGTGTCTTGGAAATGACTCCATCCCTTCAATTTTTTAGAAGTAATTAAGCAATTTCTATTCCAGCAGTTGCAATAGCAGTCTTATTATGTTGTACAGGAAAGACACAGGTCAGGAAAACTTGTAAATAATTCTAGTATGTTTTGATTAGATTTGGGATGACAAATGTTATATGGTTTGGTTATGAAGCTTCTCTGGTGAAACCGAAGATGGGCTCTATTACAAATCTTAATGGCTGTTGAGCTTCAAAATCTCTAAGTTTTCTAAATTCACACAAGCATAATTTTGAATTAGGCTATCAAGCTTGTTTTGAGTGAGAGAAAGAGTAGACATAAATGAGCCTGAGTGCTTAAGTGAGACAGAGATGATAGGGCTGAAAATGTTTCTGTAATTTTAATGGACATGAGATTTATGTACTAGGCAAACTACATTATAATAGAATTTTTATGAATTTGTCTTCTTAAGAATTTCTCTCTTTTCTCCATTTGTCTGCATGGGTGTGAAATTCTATTAATAATAAATAGTATTATACTGAATATTTTCTTTCCAGTTTTGACCCATTGAGCCAAATGAAACCTTTTCATGATAAATTTAGTACAGAAAGAAAGATGATGCCTCTACAGTACTTTAAGATGCCAGGTCTCAGAGCCTAATCTCTGCTGAAATCATGTGAAGAGCAGCTAATCTAGGGAAGTCAGACAAAGCATATCAAGAGGCTAATTCAACTCAGCATGTAAATTTGGGACCTTCAAAATCTGCTATCTCCAGCCCTTTTGAGAATTTTAGCTTGTTTCAGAAGATGCTCTTTTAGTAATAAGAAGGCTCTGAAAGTCTGATATCAGACCAAGAATATGGACTGAGAATTTTTCTTTTTCTCACCTTTGCCTTCACTCCAGGAAGAGCATCCATTGCATTTTTGCAGCTGGTAAAAATACTTTGCCTGTCTGATTGCTAGCAATATTTAATGAATGAGTGGCAGGGCTTTGCTTATCAGGGTCACGTAACCATGCAGACCTTTTCAATAAGGCAAGGTCAAAGTGAGCTTTGTTGATGCCTTTAAAAAAAAAAAAAAATTGCTAGAATATAAATGCCAAGTCTAGTTAAAAAAAATTAGCACAGCTGGCTGTAAAACCTAAAATACTGCTGCAATAGTTACAGCTTGGAAAGATAGCAAGTGAAACAAGCTTGATAAATTCAAGTGGATGGGAAAAGGAAGCTTCTGGAGGCAGCATAATTGCTTTTTGAGCAGTTCTGCTGAGTCTTCAGTAGGGTAAACCAGACTGTTATATATGTTCTGTGTCTCCATGACATGTTTGACTTGGCTGCTCAATGGAACAACAAAGTGAGATGGTTTTGATTTGCCTGGTGGGAAACAGTACTGGTTATTTAGGAAATCAGTAATTTTCTTGGGTGTGAGGCAGCCAGGGGTGGCATAGAAGAGAATGTCCTGGACAGCAGGTCAGGCCTGTCCTGGGGACTCCTACTGCATGAAGTGTGCATACCCCTTCCCTCTGAAGCATGTTGTCTTCTTTCCAGTTCTTCATCAGAGAAAAAGTTTTCCATGCTAAGGAACAGAACATGTCTATATCAGGGGAAGTTGGCAAATCAGTTTTGAATCCTTTGGGAAAATATACATCAGAAACGCAATTAAAATACAGCACAATTTGTCACTGGTTGTCTTTATGAACTGCTTTAAAATGTAGATGTAAGATTTGTTGAGTCAGATGCAGATATGTGTCTGGGTCAAACTGGTGTCAGACTGCTGATTTACCTGACAGCTGAGTTAGAGTGTCTTAATTGTGGACCCGAATTTCTGGGTGTGAAAAGAGGAATCGTAGCCTTTCATTTGTGCTCCCGCTCATAATGAAAGACAACTGCTTTGTAGTATTGTAATAAATGAGAAAAGAATGAGCAAGCATGAGAACATTTGTTCCCACTACTGCATGCAGATGGTAGCCAGTCTGATCTGTAAATACTTCTGCACCATAAATCTATGAATAGTTTTTACTTATAGGCTGTTCTTAAATAAAAGTATATTGATATATGGATTTTTTCATTCAAATATGACTATGCATAGAATTATAGTAGCAGAATGTTAAGTGTTAAATTGGAAGCCAGACGATCTTAGCAGGAGAGAGTACAAATGAGGAAGAACTGTGCTGGGGATTTGAAAAAAGTAGACTTACCTTTCACAGGATGAAAATGAAAATATTGGCAAGAACTCTACCAACTGTGGTTATCGTAATAGCCAGAGTTTCCCAATTATGATGCTAGAGTTGGGTTGTTGAATCTTTATGCAGACATTTAAAAGCCAGTTTAATGCTGACATTCCACCTTAGCCCCCAGAAGGAGAATGAGTTATAGATTCTGAGAGACATTAAATTGGATTTAGTGCCTGGTGCTTCATGTATCATGTTTTTGGTTTTCCCTTGAAGATTTATGTAAAATGTTGTGTCTGTATCCATTCCTTAATCTTTGGAGAGTGATAATGTGAGAGATTATGATTTATGACTGATAAAGCAAACTGAGAATATATTTGCCTTGAGTTTATACTTTAAATGCTAGTAGCTTGGTTAGTAGATGCTCATGGTATTTGGTATCTTACTCAGTATACCCAGATGCAATGCTCTGAAAATGCATCACACCATAAAAACATATGCAGCTTTTCGGTTTTTTTGTGTGTATGTGTGTGTAAAATGTTAATTTTCCAAGGAGAGTTTATAGCTAAGAAAGAACAGCAACTTTGAGAAATAGAGTTGTGAAGAGACTAATGATCTGTTTGGTGAGATGTTGGGTTTGGGTAAAATGAGCATTAATATTTAAATTTCATCCCACAGAAAATTAAATTATACAGTTAAGGTCATCACAAGAGCTCATTCTAAAATCACATTATGATTTTATCAGTTTCCTGTTACCCAGATGAAAGATAAAGAGAGGGAAAAAAATCTATAGTGTTAAAATCAGAAATGAGAACAATCTGTCAAATCTAAACCCAGAGACAACTCTTTTTAAAGCTAGAAGTGGTATATAATTCTGTGATTTCATTCCAATGTTAGTTGCTACTCATTAGAGTGAAGCATGCCATTTACTTTACAAATGCAGTTTCTTTTTCTGCTTAAGTAACATCCATAGTTGAGTCGTATTTTCATTGAATACCCAAATCCTTCAAATTTATTGGATTTTTTATGGGATTTCTCTTTTTAAGACTTTGGTTTTATATGACTAAGCAGCTATAAAACTAGATTAAAAAAATCTGCATCACAAGTTAGTTGTGACTGATTGGAAACAGTATGTAACATTGGCTTTGTTCCCTGTTTAACTGTGTCTTACACTTACAGAACTAGGGGGATTTCACAAAGTAACTGGGGTTTGAATTCCTGGAAGAATAAAAAAGGCTTATGGAGAATATTAAGGGGCAAATACATGAAAGATTTGAAGGGGCAAAGCCTTTTCTTTCCTGAACCTTGAGAGAAAAAAAAGAATAAAATGTCAATATCAGATAATAAAGTTTATGATGAGAATATTTAATTTTGATATAGCCACTTATAGCTCTCTATACTAAGAAATAGTATATTCTTAGGGTATATGGAGAAAAATTTGCAAAATACAGCTTTATATTGAGTATATCTGACTAAATTTTTGTAGTCAATGAGATTAGATGAGCTTAATGCATAGATTAGCTTCCTTCTTGTGGTCAGAGGGTTAGTGGAAGAAACTGAATCAGTTACTTTTTTCGAATGGTTTGTATCATACCCTGAACTATGAAAAGAAGAGGCTTAAACTGACAGATGTGAACAGACATCACTGGAAATATTTTTAAATCTCCACAGTATAGATATCTTTTTTTTATTTTACAAAATTAGTACAATGTTTTTTTAAAAAAGCTGCCTTCCTTTTGTGTATGTTGTTATCCAGAGGAAAAGTTACTCCATTTTGAGTGTTGTCATTGGCATGAATGGTCTGGTGGGAAAGCAAAGAACTCAGCTATGGAAACTCCCCATTCTTGTCTTGGTCAGAAAAATCATAGAATCATAGAGTAGTTAGGGTTGGAATGACTTGTCACCTGGTTGTTACGTTTGTGTAACTGGAGCCACAGGAAATGTGTTAGGCATGTGGCCATTTTGACCAAGCATAGCTCAAAGGAGGTTGTTTGCAGAGCTGGCCTCTTATCACATGGGTTTGATAGGAGAGGTGTTTTCAAATCATAGGATGCTTTGGGTTGGAAGGGACCTTAAAGCTCTTCCAGTTG
>JBCJKH010068775.1:0-11792 GCA_039877255.1 Loriculus beryllinus | reverse complement strand
ATAGGCCCCCTTCAGATACTGGAAGGCTGCTATGAGGTCTCCACACAGCCTTCTCTTCTCCAGGCTGAACAGCCTCAGCTTTCTCAGCCTGTCTTCATACAGGAGATGCTCCAGTCCCCTGATCATCCTCACGGCCTCCTCTGGACTTGCTCGAATACTTGAACTGCATCAGTTACATGCAGGTAAGACAGATTAGCTGGTTGAATACAGGCTTTGCTATTTATATTTTACAAATTAGCAAATACATGTTCAAATGCTGCTTCTTAGATATAAGATAATAAATACTATGGTGGCTTTCTACTGCCAGCAGAGAAAGAAATGCAAACAATTGTTGAGTGATGTTATCTTTACCTTTTACTTAAAGATTTCCCAAGCTGCTTTCCTGGACAACAGACATGAAGAATCTAGTTACTCTTGACTGAAACATCTTAAGATTCAATGAAATATTCATTGTTTTCACACTATTGATTATTTTTTAAAATCCACATGAGAAAGTTTGAGCATGTATTAACTTATCAGAAATATTTGGAATTTTTGCTCTAGAAGACCTAATCATAAAAATCTGGCATAGACTGGCCACCCAGCTAATCACATTTTAACTCCCTGGCACTGGCTAATGACATCTCAATTAAATCGTATCATTTTGTTCATTTCAATAGCTGTCAGCTTCCTTGGCATGGGTTTCGTGCATATCTGAGTAGAAGAGTTAAACATTCTCCATTTTTAAAGGGACTTCAAATCTGAGGCACTTTACACCAGTCAGTCAACACCACAGATCCCTTAAAATTCACAATAAAGGTAATGAAAAACTGGCATATAAATGCCTCCTCGAGCTGAGCATTCCCTGAAGAGATATATTGCACTGGTTTCCCTCCTGCCTCACTAAGCCAAAACCCATGGCATTCTTGCGTTTATTTGCTCTTCTATTATTATTACTATTATTAGAAAGTTGCTTCCAGCCTAGGCAATTTTTATGCTTCCTCTTTCCTGCTTTTCATATCTCTAACTTTCTCACTGTAAGTTTACCCGCACAAGCAGTATTAACCTGCCAGATTAGTTACATTTGTAAGTAAATCATTTCAGGACTGGGAGCAACAATCTTGATTTTGCACAACATACCAACCACATAATCAACCTTTAAGACCAAGTCCACCCATTACCCCAGGACTGCCAAGACCACCACTGAACCATCACTCATGCCTAAACATGCTCTAAGAGTGGAAGAGGGTTTTTAAGAGAGACTCATTTCAGACAATTTCTTGTTGTTGCAGGAGCTGTGGTAGCACAGGAAACCAAGTTGTGAGAGCACAGACAGAATCTGGCATCTGGCTTACATGTTTTCCTGTTAGTTGCTAGCAGCAAGAAAGATTGATTTAAAAAGCGTGGAAAGAAGGAATGCAGAAAGAAAGGAGAGAAAAACGAACCTGAATGGCCATCAGGAAACCAAACAAAAGCACCATCAAGGGACAGAAGACCAGTATGGAGCTTTGCCAGCAAGGAAATACAAGCAGTAAAAGATAGGGTTTCCAGTCCCTCACCTCACAGAAAGGGAAGTGTCAGGGAAGTTGCTAAGAGAGGACAGATAGGAGCTGAAGGGAAGAAACAAAAGGCATGAGGATGAAGGACAGGGAATGAATGGCTGGCCAAAGCAGACAAAGCATAGCAAGGGACCATGGAGGAAATGCCAAGAGTGTAGTTGTAATGGGAGTATGAAAAACATCTTGTGGAATCTGATAGGGGAAGAATGCTTTTCATCTCTAGAACATATTCTTAGGACCTAGAATTGACCCCAGTATATCAGCCTTTCAACATGCCTTCATAGCCAAACACAACCAAGCAAATCAAATGGTAAGAATGAATCTCTCTAATTAATCAGTGCTCTTTGGCATTTTGGTACTACCCATTGCTCTACTGAGATAAGTAACAGACTGCATTATGTGCCTGAAGGTCCGAACCCAACCAATGATCTAGTCCCTTTATGGTTTTGAAGAAGGAAAAACTGTATTAGAAACCCTAAGAAGTGGTTCTGAAGACAAGTAATTAAGCTGTTTGTGCTATACTTACAAGCCTTATGAGAATAATTTTTGTGCAGTAAAAATTAGCAACCTTCTCTGGTTGATAATAATCTGGTCTGATTATTAATCAGTCTTGACACTGGCTTTCTTTGTGGTAATATCCGCCCCTAAAACGTTCTTCACTCATGTCAAATCTCTCCTTAATTCTCCATATATTTTTCTCTGCCATGTCATCTTTTTTTTTTTACAGTGTATCAATTTCTACTTTCTCAGTTATTCCTGTCTCCTGTTTCTCTTGAATGCACTGCCAAGCTCTTCATTTTAAATTGATCTTGATTTCCCTTTTAGACATTGCCAGAAATTACTTAGTCCCCTTTAGACTGTATTTGCCTACCCAAAACCAGTTAAACAGAGATGAAATTACATATTGTTTCACATGATGTGCACTCATTACACACAGAGCCTCTCTCCTCTCATTGGTATGATGAGGGGTTGGAATTAGATGATATTAAGGTCCTTTCCAACCCTATTTTATGACTCAATGTGAGAGATCACAATGCAAAAATCAATCTAGAAAAAGAAATTACTTCTTAAAAATCACATAGCTTTTACTTCTTCAAAACCAGATCCTTTACAGACCGTCAGACGCAGAATACATCGCCTTATACTGCACTGATGAAATGCGTAAATAGTGGTGTGTTGTTTGGGTTGGTTTTGTTTTTAATGAATGGGTTTGTTCTCAGAGATTTACCGACACATTTAGTTTATCTACAGTTAATTTATATATTAGAACCAAACTCTGATAGAAAATTAGTTGGCAGATAAAAGTAATGAGCAATGACTTAGTAAGCACTAAATCTTCAGAGCTGCATAAAATCTGCAAAGCACTTGAAAAAGCAGACATTTCTTTTGAAAAATGAGGAGAAAAACACCCTCATCTCCTACAGCAGAATTTAGAGATCTCAGGGCCAGAAATAACATACAAAGATTATTTTATACCATGCAAACATAAATCAAAGGCTCAACAGAGCAACAGTGTGATCATCTATATAAAGTATAATTATCAAGCTACCTTGATAATTACATCAGTAAGTAGCATTTAGGCGAACAATTGCTTCCAGAGATAGATCTGGACTGAGTCTTATACCACATACTGATTATTCATGTGTCCAGGAGGTGTAACTGTCAGTCCTCTACCTTTTCATTACTTTCCTACCTTTTCCGCTGGTTTTGTGCATCCTTTTAAGAACATGATTACCACAAAGTTCCAAGTAGAAATAAGTTATTTGTTGTAGTCAGAACTCCTATTTATAAATCCAAGTGCTCATAGGTCTTTTGCCACAAGATTTCATTCTAAAATACAAACTCCCCTCCTTGCTTTCTCCAAGTTCCACATACTCTTCACAGCTATAGCTACTCAAAACATATTCCCTGATCCTGTTCCCATGTTGGTCTAGCCAATATGGGTTGTTTGATCATCTTGTAAGTTACAGCCTGCATCTACGACATTAGTAACATTAAAATGGATTTAATATACACACACCAAGTTGAACAATTGATTACATTTCTCTAGAGTTTTCTATATATTTGTCATCTCTGAATAAGAAATCTACAATCTGCTATAAATTCTTCTGAGAATATTTATTGTCAAGTCACTACTACAATGACGATCCCCTTATCTGGGATAGGGAGGAGAAGTGAAATCAGACAAACTGTCTCACAGATACCTAGGACACCTTAAAGGACCTTTTCTGAACCTGGACATACGTAGTTGGGTCCTTTTTGCTTAAGCATTTATCTGCAATTTTCTATTTTGAATTTTAAAGATTAATGTTAAAAGGCTCAAGAATTTCTTGGTCATTTCTTTAAAGATTTGTTTGCTGATTATCCAATTCATAAATGATAACACAATCCTCCTGCAGACAGCAGCCTCTTGTCTCCTAAAAGAATAGAAGAGTGCACCCTCTTTCTCCTGTGATGACTGCACGTCATTAGAGGCAACGTGATTTGTGTTAATATTTTTGCTAGGCTTTAGTAATTTTCCTTCAGAGTCACTGTAGCATTCATGGCATTAATTTTTCTCTCACAGTACCTGTTCTTGTCTCTAAAGTTCCTTTTAAAAAGGAAAACATAATAGCACTGAATGAAAACAAGTTCGAAAAGGCAACACCAGCCAAAGACACCTGGTTTTAAAGTGGCATCATGTCCAGAGTCATACCGTTGTTTGGTTTTAAAGTGAAAGATATCCTACTGAAAGAGCAGCATTTTCAGTTGACAAAAGAGAATGCCATGCTCCCTCTCTGGATCAGCTCAAGCATGAAAATCCTTCGTGCAGACACTAACTTAGGAGGAAAGAACATAGGCAAACGTATTAGGTAGAAAGTCACATATTAGTGTGTCAACAGTAACGCCAGTAAATGAATGTCTGGATACTGTGCTTACTGTGACTGGTGCCCATCAGCGTCAGTATGCCTCATTTAACTACTGAAGAGGGAGCCAAAAACTAATAGACATGGTCATCAGGAGATATGTGACATACAAGTAGTTGCAAAAGATCTTGTCTTTCTCAGCTTTTATAGCCTTCTACAGGAACATGACCAAAGAGTAAGCTTTAAGAGTGGCTAACACTGCACAGTTGATGTATTTTCTAATTCTAACAGCTTGTCCTTTATTTGCACCAGTTTAAAGCATGCTATACTAAAAGGCCATGCTATTTCCAATCAGACTTTAAGTAGAGGGAACTAAATTGCAATGAAGTCAGTTTTACCCTCTTTTTCATCTCCTTGACTGCCCTGGGGTACCAAAATGCAGCAATAAATTGGGCTATGTGTAATTTGTCAGAAAATGTTTACTACGGCCTAGTAAACACATTACAAAGTTTACTAGCTGCACTGCCGCAAGCAGTGGCACTGCTCAATATGTGACAATGCTTTAACACTCAAGAGAGAAAAAAGGATTTCTTTTTTCAGGCTGTGTCCTGCTAGAGACCAGGGAACTGTCACGACTACTTATGAATAAGCAGCTCAGCTTCTGGCAACAAACTGAAATCCAATCTTCATTGGCTAGCACATACACAATGCTGTTATCTCTTCTGAGAGTTTTAAACCTTTGAAGGAAAACTTAATTTAGAAAAGCCTTTTCATAGGTACAATCAAAACTTCTGTGAAACCAGTTCACAAAATACATTGTCTTGCTTACCAAAAACCTATACTTTAAATAGATAGGTCAGTTGTTGGGGATATCTGGTGGCATAATATGCTATAATCTTACTAGGGAGTCTCCTGAAGAGAAGAAATGGTACCTGCCAGTTTGCTGAAAAGGATTTGTTTGATTATGTTAATAGAGTACCAGGCACTTACCACCATCTCTTGCTCTATTTTAAATGAGATTTCAGGCTTGATTTATCCACATATTTTATTATTATTTTGTTCAGAAAGACGTATCATTTTTACAATGCTTATAAAGGTGATAAAGGCAATCAAAAGGAAAGCAACTGCTGCGTATCTAAGGCTGGGAAAGGTAATCACAGTAAATATTCTTATATATGTTCATGTTATTGCAAATACCATAAATAACTTTGTCCAACAAAAACCAAAACAGCAATCTACCCCTTTTACTGTATTAATAAATCAGTAGCAGACAAGAACACTTCATCATAATGGTGGAAGTGTCCTCCTGCCACTATCACACACCACAATACTCACTTTGTTTTCCTACTTGAGACCATTACTCAAGCACAGCCACGTACACAACACAACTGACCCTCTTATCCATCTTCTGTCATTCCATGTGTTACTGCTAGCAGGAGTATTTTATTTGCCACTACCAGTCACACCAGGAGCTTTAATGATTTGTGAAGCTCCATTTAACGGAAAAAAAGCAAGTAGTCAACAGGTAGCTTATGCACTCTCTCCACAGACAAACGCTGTTCATACCAGATGAGATGATTAGTTACTTTAAAGGCAAGATGGGGTTACTCCCTGCACACCTTACAAATCTCTTTATGGACTATTAGTAAATGAGCTCAAGGAAAAGCATGTAAGTGTCCCTTACTACTCCTAATTGTCAATCATTTGCTTTACAAACCACAACATACGCAATAACTGGAACCAAATCCTGACACCTGCTGCAAACAGCTGCAGTGAAACTTTGTGGGGAGGAACCCAGAAGCCACAGGCTCAACACAGTTTTTACCAGATGCCAGTCAACAGAGCTACACCTGGATTTCCACAGTCCACTGCTCACTGCAGCATTCCTTTGTCTGGTTCATCTGGCTTCAGGAAATATCCTGAATCTTCAGAGTTTTAAAGACTCTAATCTGCCAGTGAGGGCCACAGACACTCAGGGTGCTAACTGCTGAGTAAAGATGAAGTCATACTTCTGTTCGCTAAAGCATCCCAACTCCAGTGAACAGCTCCAGTATTGTTATCCTTAAGTCTATCCACTATTCAATTACTGATGTCTGAGATTAGCATGACAACAGGTACTTTCACAAGAATACTGCAAACCTTCATGAATGAACACTTACGGCACACGTGCCCAACAGAGTTTTACAGAAAAGAGTAAGAACAGAATGTTCATCCTGGGTGCATAAACATAGGTGTTAGCCACCCGCCTGCCAAGACTCCTGCTCAGCAGCTCCTCCCCTGTGATTTTCCCCTTGGCTGGGTTTGCGTTTCATGTATACGCATGACAGAGCAATACCTCCTAAGCACCCTGGGACCTACTGACCTTCTCAGATCTGGAACAGAGGAGTGGCTGTAGCACTCAGCACACACACTGCTTTGGGGAAAACACATACTCAGAACAACCACCTTGGAAGATGCATTCTACAGCCTACATTCTACAATTAGGCATACCCACAGAGCAGGCCTATTACTGTTTCCTAGTCTCTTCTCACTGGGGATGCTTCCTTAAGAGCAGAGATAGCCAGATTTTTTTATGGGGCTGGTTCCAGCCCCAAAAGAAATTCACCTTTTCAGTCTTTATATTGTCTTCCTTCCTTGTTGAGGATGATGGTGATGGCAGAGGCCTCATCACTAGAATTGCCTCAGAGAAAAAGGGCGCTGCAACTTCTTTGAATGCTCCAAGGAATAAATAGATGGTACTCAAGGATAATACTCAAGGGAGATGCCACAGTATCCAGAAACAGCATGACATTTCATTGATTGGGATCACTGTGAAAATATTACCATTCCTGCAGATTTCCCCCAAAATTTGGGCTTTACTTATTTATTCTTTGAGAGGTTGGACAGACATTTGGCATGCAATGTAATAAGAGTATCACATTCACTCTAGCAGTGGGTACAGGCACTGCCAGAGGCTACTGGGCAGCAGCCAAAGAGAAACAACCACAATTCATCAAATGCAACTGTAAAAGAATCAGATTTTGAAAACACAGCAGCCAACTCTGGTATCTGTATGTTTTTGCAAACATCACTGCTGTTCTTTGTCTTGCTTATGCTTTAGCGCGCCTATGGTCATTTCATTATGCGTTTAATTTGTGAACATTCAATAATGTGTTTAATTACAGGATTATTCTGCACGTATGCACTACCTGGGCTCTACAGCTGTGTGTCTTCTTCCCTGAACAAACACCCATTTGGAGAGCAGAAAGTTCAGTTAGAGTGTCTTCACGAAAGCTTGGAAGTGAAGAAAGCACTCTTAGCTGGGCTCAGCAACTCACTGCTGCCTTTTGGATGGTCTTCGGAAATGAGGAACAATGGGCTTGGATCCTGCAAGATCCTTTAAGAATCTCCATCTGCCTTGAGGAGCTCAATAAACTTCACATAGCCAATATTAAGAACTGCACCTTGTTTCTGCTGGCATTGTTGGTCTGCAATGTCTTCCTCATATTTATTGCTCCTTCACTAACCAGGCGTGGGGACAGCACAATGGAAATTATAGCTCTTGGACCATTTGATTCAGTACACCATAAGAAAATCCCACTTCTGCTTAAGATTCCAGTGTGGTACCCTACCCTCAGGATCTGACAGAACTTTTACTGTCCTAGGCTTTGAGGACATTGTAATTCCTGGTCTCCTAGTAGCCTACCCTCGCAGATCAAACATTGAAGCATACTCATCATGGATCAATTTTGTAACTTCTATTGCAGCTTCTAGCTGTGGTGTTGGCAAGCTTTGTTGTTTCAGCATTAGCACAGAAAGATCAGCCAGCTCTTTTCTACTTGGTGCCATTCACTCTTACTGCTTGCCTGGTTGTTGCTTTTTTGCACCAGAAGCTGAGAGCATTATGGACAGGCAACAATTTTATACATCAGGCCTCCCGTTCTCCTCAGAAATCAGCATCAGCTATCCTGACACCCAAAAAGACACAGATCCACAAACAGGATGAAGAAGGGGAAGAACATGTAAATCAATCATATGCCAAATAAAGACCAATTAGATAACTTGTGTTGAAAAGAATAATTTATCAATACCAACATACATAGTAAAGAGAAAACCTCATGTTACTGAGTGAAAAAGCAAGCACCAAGCATGATCTTGAACAAAATCTTTAATCAGAGAACTGCATAGACACCATGGAAGAATTCCAGAGCCACATCCTGAGAAACCAGCTATCAAATATAGCTGATTTCCAGGTAACAGAGAAGCCTCCCGAGGAAGAGACTTTAAAAGACTGTACGAACAGCTCCAACCTAATAATAAAAGCGTAACCTGCATTTCACAAAAAGAAAAAAGATGCTATTGCAAGTGCTTTATGTCACTCTGACCTCTGTGCATACATGCTACTCTTCCATTATGCATTTCTACATTTCTACCCTGGTGCTATTATATGCAATAAAGTGATATCAAGCTATTTTATTAGTGTTGGATAAGAAGTTGAAGATAACCACAAAATACACTGAGCATTCTTATACAGCAAGTCTAGAAAACTGGAATAAGCATAAAGGAACTTGCTGTTCAAACTACAATGCTAAATAATGCCTTGATAGGCAGCAAGAACCATAAAACCCATGGATACATAAGATAAAAATTGTATTAAGATGATGAATGACAGAAAACAAACCCCTTAATGCAGCCACACACACAAGTTGGTTTTTTGTTTTGGGTTTGGGTATTTTTCAACTCATATAAGGCTTATTTTCATCCTAAACTGCTGTACTCAATTTTACTCCGAACTAGACATATGGAACATTTCATTTCTACTTATTTATATTAACAACTCCAGAACAGTTCCCCCAAGCATAATGAAGACCATGTCTAGCTCCTATAGAATTTAAAGGACTGTTGCAGGGATTACTGAGAAACAGTCTGGCTCAATTTAGATAAGAAATCATTATATATTTTACCACCAGTATGTTAATTTGGCCTGTTAACTCCATCTGCCAGATGGGAAAGAGGAAGTAGGGTGGAACCTGTGAACTGGGAAGGAGAAAACCTTGTAGCTCACACACCTTAACTACAAGATCATGCTTCCTTTCTGAGAAAAATGCAAAATGTAAATATTATATCCATTCTATCATAGTCTGGGTGGAGAAAAGGGGTGCCTGGTTCCACAGTATGACTCCCAGACACCTTCTATGAAGCTACTCTCTTAAATCTCGTACCTCCAAAAACATTAAGCAGCTCCTGATTGAGTATATGAATTTTGCACTTCCTATTTAGAGATTTAAGTACTTAGAGATTATGTCTCTTAACATGCAACTTAGCAAGGAATAATGATGAGTGAAATAAACGCTTTGTGTTGGTTGCTCAGTGGAAACTGTGAAGAAGCCTCTGACATACAGCAAAATACAAAGATGTACATGCAGCACTTCCAAAGAGATCTCTTGCTTTATTCTTCTGATATTTATTAAGTCTCTTTTTGCTTTGTTTTGACAGTATAATTTAAAAAAAAAAAAAGTAAAAAAAAAATCCAGTATACCACACCAACATTAGGGTCCCCAGTACAAGCTGTATCCAGCGCTGGGGTCCCCAGTACAAGAAAGGAACGCACATGTTAGAACAAGTCCGGAGGAAGGCCATAAAAACAATCAGAGCTGGAATATCCCTCTTGTGAGGAAAGGCTGAGAGAACTGGGGCTGTTCAGCATGGAGAAGAGAAAGTTCAGAGGAGATCTCACAGTGGCCTTTCAGACTCTGACATGGGCTTATAAGGAAGACTGAGAGTGACTTTTTAGCACAGCCTGTAGTGACAAGAGAAGGGGCAATGGTTTTAACACTCAAAGAAAGTAGGTTTAGACTGGATATAAAGAAGTAATTCTTTTACTATGAGGGTGGTGAGGAGCTGGCACAGGTTGCTCAGAGAAGTTGTGGATGCCCTATCAGGTCAGATGAGGTTTTGAGCACCCTGACCTAGAGAAAGATGTTTCTGCACATGTCAGGGACTTGGACTAGATCTTTGAAAGTGCCTTCCAACCCAAACCATTCCATAATTCTATATTCCAATATTTAAACATCTATTTGTTATATATTTCAATAATGTGCTTTAGAGAACAGCCACAGGCTCAAAGCTATAAAAAACACAAACCCAGAATCCACCCCAAGAATTTCAAAAGCAAGGACAGATTAGGACCTCACTCCAATACAGCAGAAGAGACAAAGGCAGCAGACTCTTAGATCTGATATTATACACCATGCCAGACACCAGATGGCCTGTCCATAGTGAGCCATGAAACTTATTATACAGAGGATTTAAAGAAGGGCCTCTCAGACTGCAGACCTACTTGCCCTGCCATCAGATAAACCCTAGTGCTGTTTCAACTTTAGAAGACTGAAAGAGAGTACATGGGCACATTTTCCACTGTGTCAAGTTTCACAGACGTATCTTGATTTTCTTCTATTTAAAAGGCATTCTGACATGAAAAGTTGAGAAAAATGATACTTTCATTAAGATAAACTTTGTTATTCTCTCAACCACTGCAGTAAAAGGGAACTTTTACTTAAAGAAAGGATAGCAATACCCACGATCTTAACAGGAAAGATTCAAAACACTACCATCGAATGTGATTAGCATCATAAAACCCAGGATCACAGTTCATGCTCATCTAAGAAATGTCAGTAACACAACAGCTAAAAATATAGCATGGAGATCACAGAGTCATGACACTAGACACTCTAAATAGTTTTTAAAAGCTAACATGCTTCTAACAAAAGTGTTAAACAGAAAAATTGTATCTAAATTGATAGCCAGCTGAACTTGAAAATTATGATCATTATGACCCATAAACAGATAAAATCCTATCAAGCACAATTACCCGCTTTATACAAAGGGCAAAAGCATAAAGATAAACCACAGTGACTGTCAAATTCTCCAAATGTGGCCACTTAAAAGTGCCTGAACTTTCACGGCTGATGCAGAGTCCTGGATGCTTTCTTTAATGGCTGTCACTATAGCATCTGTAACAGCACTAACGGATAGGAGTCAAAAGAAAATGTGAACATCTTTTATAACTGTCACCAAACAGCAGTTACTCCTGTTGCAGACCTAAGTAGAATTTATATAAAAAGGGGAAAACTTATTCCAAGCAGCCTCTTCATTCATCAGGGACTGTAGCAATAGGACAAGGGAAAATGGGTTTAAACTAAACCAGGGGTAGTTCAGGTTAGGTATAAGGAAGAAGTTCTGTACTATGAGGGTGGTGACGCACTGGCACAGGCTGCCCAGAGAAGCTGCAGCTATCCCCATCCCTGGCAGTGTTCAAGGCCAGGTTGGCCAGAGCCTCGAGCAACATGGTCTAGTGTGAGGTGTCCCTGCCCATGGCAGGGGGTTGGAACTGGATGATCTTAAGGTCTTTTCCAACCCTAACTATTCT